>JARHVA010000028.1:9002500-9177500 GCA_037957365.1 Torreya grandis
ACTAATTCCATTTATAGATTATTTACATTCAGTAGTTTATTGATGCTTATATATTGGTTATTATGATAATCTCAGACTAACTACCCATTTGTTTGATTGATGTGGTTGCAAGATTATCTTGCCCTTGTAGGTATCATAGAGGGAGAGTATCATTAGAGAGGGGGTGTAGATACCAACATTGTGAATTGAGAGAATCCATCTAAACTCGCACACACCACATTCTAGTTACTTGAGTGAAGTGAATATTGCTTACTTTTTTGTTCAAGATTGTTTTCATTAACTAGACACATCATTTTTCATGATTAGCATATATGTTAAGTCTATGAAAATACTAGTTGTGCTTATTTAAATTTTTATAGGAAATTTTTGTGTTATGTTAATCATGATTGCATTATAGTCTATAAAGGTATGAGTGTTAATGGTATAGTTTGAATGTTATGGATCATCTTTAAGTTGGTCACATTATGTTTTTTGTGACATAGCATAAGAATGCAAAAAGAGGGTAAGAACACCCCAAATCAATTTAATCAAAATGGATTTGAAAACTTTGGATGTAGTTGTTTATTTATATCTATTTGTATATATCATGAAGTGGAAAGGTAATGAAATAAGGTTTTGGTTATTATATTTGGCATGTTCCATGAAGTAAAAGGAAAAAAAGGAATTTGGGTTGTTTGTTATTTTTGCCATGATAATGGAACTTGACCTCACCATTTAGAATGATGAGGGTCTCTATAGCTGACATGCCCAGGTATTGGGTGAGACTACAAGTTAACAAAAGAGTGCATGAGTTTGAGCACTTATGAATTGAAGTTTCATAATGGTGAACTTGCAAGAAAGGAAGAGAGTTTCATAGACATTCAAAACATGCATGCATTTTTTGGATTATAAACATACATGATATAAGGAGAGATTGGATCTTGATAGAAATAAAAAATATAAGCTTCTTATTTTTACGTTTGTATGACACCTATTTTAGGATTAAGTCAGTTGGACTTAAGCTTATCATTTTGTTTATTGGTTTTAGACTTAGATTTACAAAATAAAAAAAATATTTGATACGGGTTTAGTATATTTGGTTTAAATGAGTGAAATGGTAGTTTTTGAAAAAATAAAAATTAGGTTTTTATGTATATAAACCCAAGGATGGAACTTAATTTCATCTGCAGGCCTATACACAGAATGCCAACCTATATGAGCCATTATTAGAAATAAAAAAATAAGTACTTCAGTGTCTTAAAACTTTAAACACTTACCCGTTGAGTATTTATTATCAACAAAAGACTTCTTAAAAATCATATAGTGGGAATTTAAATATGTGTTTATTTTTATTAGAAGGGAAAAAGATAAGATAAATGCAGGCTTATGTTTTCCTTTGGAACTTGAATGACCCACCATCCTTGAGAACTCTACATAAACTTGATATGTGTGTGTGTGTGTGTGTGTGTGTGTGTGTGTGTGTGTGTGCGTGCGTGTGAACATTTTATGATATTTGATTTAGTTCATCAATGACATGGGGTTGAGGGTCGATTTGCATGTTGTAGATGAAATATCTGTATCTTAATGTATATATATTTATGTATATATAAAAATAAATCTATAGTATATATAAAAATATATACATATATACCTACACACACACACATGAAAGAATGAAATCTGTATATTTATATATATCTGGGATTATAATATGCAAATATGTATATAAATGTATTTGTTTTTATCTAGATAATTTTGAACTATAACTGATAATGTGAGTTTTGAGTCATCATATATACATATATATACATATATATATATATATATATATATATATATATATATATATATATATATATATATATATATATATATATATATATATGATGACTCAGAACTCACATTATCACTTACAGTTCAAAATTATATATATATATATATATATAATGACTCAGAACTCACATTATCACTTACAGTTCAAAATTATATATATATATATATATATATATATATATATATATATGGGAAAACATAAATTTGTATGTTATCATTTTTAATGAGGAACCCGAGTACATATGTTAGTAATAGTAATAGTTCTTAGAAACATACTATATTTGTTTATACATATAATAATGTTACATTCATATATGAATGTAAATATGTAGTGAACTATTATAGGAATATTAAGCCTAAGCATAAAATTCTTATTTTGGATTATTATGATAAGTTGTAGGTTATGATGAGGATTTCTGAGCATGAAAGTGAATGAGTAATTATATGATTATATAGGGGAACGACTATCCATGTGTTGTAATAATTTGTAGTAGGATCTTTTAAATAGCTTATGAATGTTATATATACATATTCTATTATTGGAATGACACTTTATTATATGGGATATATATTATTTTAAAACAATTATAGGCTATGAATTTATGATCATTACAATAGGATATCTCTATGTGTGTGTGTGTATATGTCAAAATTAAGTATAGACTTTTCCCTTGTCAAAGTGTTAAATACTTGTAGGTTATAAAAACGAAAGTTCTAAGTTTGATTTATTGTGTACTAATGAGATTGATTATCCATAGGTTATATGAGTTTGAAGAGAAAATTTTTGCATCTTAAATATACATTATCAATATTTTAATATTTACAAAGATCCTTATTTCTATGTGAACAATTAGAATATATTTTGTTTATAAAACATGATTAGGTGGTAACCTTATCTCAATATGATATTTTCCTATACAATATAATATGATGAGATGATATGGAAAAATGCATAAAGAAAACTTAGAGATTTGATCTTGTTTATGAGTTAGTTTGAGATTTCATGGGTTATATTGTTGATTGAGTTTTATTATCAGTTATATATGCATATGAAATTATGTTCAAGGGATATGTTGGAAAGGGACTTTGAATACTTTGATTTATTATTCTAGTCTCCTATACATATTTGGTTTTAAAGACAATTCATTTAATAAAATTTTGTATATAACTCTTCTCATCAAGAGAATGGAAATAATGAGATTCATGATTCATGATTGTTTATATCATATAATTACTATTTGATTCAAGTGTATGTTGAAATCTATATTATTATTATTCTTTGAATCTTTACATGAAAATTATTAGACTATATTTTTGGAAAACAGGTAATAGTTATATGAGGATCCTAGTATGTAACCCATATACCTATCCCCTGTTATCTTTAGATAGTCATGATTTAGTAGCATATAATTTTGTGTGAGTGGAATTGACTTGAATCCTTAGATCTGATTTATATAATGAAAAATTTGGCCAAATTAATTTTATATATGGGACATTGTAATTTTATTTTACTTTCTCGTTTACAAGTGTATGTTGATGTCATTTTAGATAGAAGATTGGATTTCATGGTCTATATGACTATTACATGTATTAATGATTATACACACATGGGTTTTGATTAATTTCTTGATATCTACATTATTATTATCTACCCCTTTATGAAGGGTAGGGCCACTCCCATTAAGGAGATGTGCAAGATGCCATTGGTCTGTGGTTAGAATTAAATCACTCAAATGATGTTTTCCCTCTATTCAATTATTTCAACCATTTGGGGATCATACTCAGCCTATATTTATGGATCATTGAGTTGCTTGTGAAGCTTTTTTTTACTATTATACATATTGTATTATATATTTGGCCTTGTATTGCAATGTAACTTGTTATACATTATTATTATATGGATATTAAGTATAGTAGTGGCTATGAGACTTGTAGCTAATTTTGAATGATTGTCAATGTGTTGTAATAATTTGTAATAATATATTTTGAGCATATTATGCATATTATATACATGTATTTTATTATTGGAATGGGAATTTATTATATGGGATATGCCTTGTTTTGAAACATTTATTGGTTATGATTTTATGATAGTTACAATAGGAAATCTATATGTGTGTATATGTGTGTGTATAAACCAAGTATAGACTAGTCCCTTGTCAAAGTGTGAAAGAGTTGTAGGTTATAAAAAAGAAATTAAGAGTTTGATTTATTATGTATTAATGAGGTTGATTTTCCATAGGTTATATGAGTTTGAACAGCAAATTTATGTATCTTATATATAAATTTTCAAATATTTTAATATTTGTAAAGACCCTTATTTATATGTGAACAATTAATTTTTATTTTTTTTTATAAAACATGATTAGGTGGTAAATTTATATCAATATAAGGTTTTCCTATATAATATAATATGATGGGATGACAAGGGAGAAATGCATTAAAAAAAATAGAGATTTGATCTTGTTCATGAGCTATTTTGAGATTTGTGTGGGTTATATTGTTGATTGAGATCTATTATCAACTATATATACATATGAAATTTTTTTAAAGGGATATGTTATAAAGAAACTTAGAATACTTTGATTTCTTATTCTAGCCTCCTATACATATTTGGTTTTGAATACACTTCATTTTATAAAATTATGTGTAACACTCTTGTGGTTAAGTGAATAGAAATAATGAGATTCATGATGTATGATTGCTTACATCATATATTATTATTTGGGTTAAGTGTATGTTGTAATATGTATTATTTTTATTTGAATATTTATATGGAAATTATTAGATTGTATTTTTAGATAACAGGTAATAGTTATATGAGGATGCAGCATACAAATCATATACCTATTCCTTAATATCATTATATAGTCATGATTTAGTAGCATAGAGTTTTGTGTGAGTAGAATTAACTGAGGTCCTTAGATCTAATTTCTATAATAAAAAAATCAACCAAAGTAATGTTATAGTTGAGACATTGTCATTTTATTGTACCTTTTTATTTATATGTGTATGTTGATATCAATTTAGATAGAAGATTAGATTCTATGGTTTATATGACTCTTGCATGTATTAATGATTATACACACATAGGTTCTAGTTGATTTCTCGATATCCTCACTATTCTTATTTTTCTATTAGGAAGGTTAGGGACAATCTCAGTGGGGAGGTGTGCAAGATACCATTGGTCTATGGCTAGAGGTAAAGCACTCGAATGATGATATCCATTTATCTAGTTATTTCAACGATTTAAAGATCATACTTAGGCTATATTTATGGATCATTGAGTTGTTTATGAATTTCTTTTGTATTATTGTACATATTGTATTGTATATTTGACCTTGTATTGAAATGTAACTTGTTATACATTATTATTTGATGGATATTCAACATAGTAGTAGTTATGAGACTTGTAGTTAATTATGAATATCATGATATTAGTGCTTGTAGGCTTAATTATGGTTGATATGTGGATTATATCATTGTTGTGATGTACTTGATTCTTTTCACTATTCATTTTTGAGAGATATTCATAATGAAATCTATTATAACTATTTAAAAAATTAAATGGATCATTTTATGAACAATGGGTTGATTTATTTCTACTATTATTGCTTTGAATACATTTATTAGTCAAAAAGTAGATTTACAGATAGTTATAGATTATTTCATAGGTAACCAATGTGAATAAAAAAATTAGTAACTTTTGGTTAACCCAATGGGGTTATAATAAGGAACTTGTACCTTAAATTTTGGTACATGCATTGGATGGTGTCACCAATCCTAAAAAATTGAATATCAAGGGGCTATTTAAAAAATACCCTCTCACAATCCTCATTGACTCTAGCAATACACAACTTCATTGATCCTATGCTAGCAAAATAGGTTGATTACTATGGATAGATTTATTCATGTTTTGAAGTCATGATCATCAATGGAGGAACCTTACCTTATAAGGGCAAATGTTACAATGTCCAAAATTTCAATCCGGGACTATGATTTTTTGGTAATATTTTATGTCAATGTGACTTTTTGGATTATTTCATTGACTTTTCCAACCAAAAACAACATAAAAATTAAAACATTGGATAAATTATCAATTTAATAGTGATTTTCCTCTACATTTGAGAGGGGAATCTCCCTCATATGATTGATATTTTTATATTCTTCTGTAATTTTAACTAAAAAGTATGAAAAGACAAAAAATGGGAGAAAGAAGAAATCTAAAAATGGAGTGAGAATGAGAGGAAATGGAGAGGAGAATAAAAAATTATTGATGATGAAAATGGTATCATCAACTAATCAACCCTTTCTCCTATCATGAAGGCTAATTTGGAATCGTACCAATCTAATAGTAAGGGTCTAAATGTTCAATTATGATCCGAAAGATACGATGGATTTTTTAAATATTTTAGAAAATAATGAATAATCTATCAAATATAACATATTTCATTGTAATTTTAGAAATCCACTTTATCAAATAATGAATCAGTTCAGATATGAATATGTAATCTATCCTATTTGACAGAGAAGGTCTATGAACAAGACAATCTCTTGAAAGAAAGAAATTTGATTCAATAATATAATATATTTCAAATTAATATCTTGTTTATTTTTCTATATCAACTTCTGAATAATCATCAAGATAATAAATCAGAAGTATAAATAAAACATAATTAATAAAAAAATAAGATAAACAAATTTTCAATCTAAAAAATTATCAAATAAATCTCAACACATAAAGACACAATAAACAACAAACAACGAACTAAAATATAAACAAGACAACCACAAATCTAAAAAAGAAAAAAAAACTAAATTAAATAAATAAAGTACTAAATCTAAACAAGCAATAATAAAAAAAATGATATTAATTATGTTAAATAAACTAGCTAAAATAAACTAAAATAATTTAAACCTCAAACTAAATCTGAAATCTAATTAACTTAACAAACTAAGTCTAATAAATTAAACTAATATAAAACTAAACAAGAACAAAAACAAACAAACAAAAGTTAATTAAAAATAATAAAATCTAATATGAATTAAATTTAACAAACTATCTAATCTAGAAAAGTCTAATAAAATAATCTAAACTAAGACTAAAACTATAAAAGAAATAAATTAATCAAGGAAACTAATCAATCCAACTCTAAGAGAATAAACAAGGAGATTAATTTAAGAAAATAACTTAAAGAAAAACAAAAATGAATAAGAAACTAAAACAAACTAAAGAAAAAAAACAAAATAAACAAAATAAAGAAACATAAAGAAAAATTAGATAAATTAAAGATTAATCTAAAATAGATTAGACTATATTAGAATCAAGGTCAATATAAAGTACAATATATAAAAATGTAAGTTTTAGAAGAGAGAGTCATCTTAGCAAAATGGATTAATTTTATTTGAGAAACCATCTTTTTTTTACAAATATCTTGAGAGATAACTTTTATAATCAAAATAGATCAATGAAGTGTCGTAAACAATAAATTTTTCATCATTATTCAGGTTGAATAATTAGATTCTACACATAGGACTACAATAAACAATCATCAAAATATGTTAAACTTGATGAACTTTAAATAATCTATTATAAATGATAATATAAAAATGGATATGCATGCCTTGCCTAACCAATTACTTAACCGTCAGATAAAGTACCATTGGGTCTATCTGTAAAAATCATGATATCTAAGAGAAGTTGCATGTGTGTGTGTGTGTGTGTGTGTGTGTGTGTGAGAGAGAGAGAGAGAGAGAGAGAGAGAGAGAGAGAGAGAGAGAGAGAGAGAGAGAGAGAGAGAGAGAGAGAGAGAGAGAGAGAGAGAGATGATTAACTTCACAATTCATAACTTCTCAATTCCTGTGTTGTTCCTCCTCAAATAAATCTTTGATATTCTTTTATGCTTCAAATTGGTTGAAAAATAAGTTATAACTAACTTTAGTTAGTTATTATTTAAACTTAATTAATTGAATTTGTAAAAGTCAATTAATATAAACAGCTATTTGTTAAGGTTTAATTAAGACATAAAAGTTTTAATGGATCAAGTATTTGAATATAGACTAGGTACTAATGAGTGGGGGACCTTATCAATTAATAATAAAATAGAATAATATATATCAATAAATAAATAGATAAATCAAAGTTTAATAAAATTTATATTTATATTAATACCATAATACATTTTCCAACATCAACTTAGGAATATATATATATATATATATATATATATATATATATATATATATCAAAAATTAAAGTTTTCTATATTTTTTAAAACATCATCATCAAAATATCAAATCTAAAAGTATAGAATTCTATCAACTAAAGTTTTAACTTGAAAATAAAATTTTATTATGTTGACATTTAATAATCATTAGAATCAGAAAGAACTTCAATCACTGACTTCCCTTACTCATTGACACAGTCATTATACTCCATCTCAACTACTAGGAGGTGAACCATATATATTCTAGAATCAATTGAAGGATCATCCACCTCTAGCTTCATCTGTTTGAGAACACTGACCTCAATTAGAGCATCCATGTCATTCTAGCTTTCTAACCATTTGTCTAAAGTAGTTGGATGAATTTCTAGACTATGTTTCCTACAAACTAAAATATGCTCCTTCAAACTTAATTTTCTTCACACTAAGATAGGATCTCTTTGAGATGATGAAGGTTCATTAAAAACTAAAGGTTGGGTAATATTAAAAATATTCTTGGCATGGGAAACTTCAATGTCAAATTGTGTGGCTTCATCAATCTATTGTGGCTCACTAACAGGCTAGTTTATTTTTAGAGTAGGTGATTGAATTGACAAGTGATGCAGATTATTTTGTAAGTGGTGAGAGGAACCGCTATGAGAACGATTCCTATAACTAAATTTATAGCCATAAAATCCTTGGTTACCTCTAGGGTTAGTAGGATTGAAAAAAAAAAATTATTCAAAATCTTTTAAAACTTGGGGTCATTAGCATCAAAGTAAATGGACATCTTAGCACCCCTACTAGCATATCTAGGGTCAAATCTCTTAGTCCTAAAACCACACTTTATAAAATTTCTATTTAGGTTTTACTGATTCACATTGTCTAATTTTTGACCCCAACCTCTATTATCATTACTCCTACTAGATTCAAGTTGATCCTATCCTAACATCCTATGCATTAAAATATATTCAAATAAAAATGATCATGATTGAAATAAATTAACATTTATTCATTCAATATGAAACCAAACTATATATCAAACACATAGTCACATATCAATAAACTCTAAACTAGATTTAACTGCACAAACTGAATTATTTCAATTAGATCACATATCATTGTGATATTCCATTGATTTCATCAAACATCTCTTAAGACTATCTAAAACCTTAAAATAAAATTATATTAACATAATTTTATTTTCAAAATATTTTTCTATATTTTTTTGATTTTTTTTCACTATGGATATAATTTCACATATATGTCTTTATCAAATCAAACTTGCATAAATTTCTAAACCAATTTAATTGTGTTTGTGACATATAGTCTTCAAAATGTAATCATATAAATTATTTAAAATCAAATTAAAAACATGAACTTTGAACAAAACTTGTTTTTCAAAGTTAATATTTCAAACTGAAAATCAACTATCATGCTACCCAAAAAAAATTTAATATGAAACCTCAATAAAATATATTCTACCAAAATTTTATCATCGTTTCATCTCTTAAACATCATCTTAAACCTATACACTATGTATAATCCTGTATGCATCCTCACAAATAAATTTCAAAGGAACCATTCACATAAATAACCATTTGACATGGCTATATTATTTCAAAACCATTATGTCTGAACTCAAATAACCCATCACACATTCCAAAAATTATCTGATTCTAAACAATCCTTTCATCTATCTTTAAAGAAAACTAAGAACTTAAAAAAAATGAATAGTTTCCAAATAAAAATTTATGACAAACCAGAAACCAATAAGCCTTATATTGTTAGGTTGTGGAGCTAAAATATTCACTGATGCAAATAGGGGAGGAGGTTGCTAAGTGTCACAGACACCGGCGTCGGTTAAGCCAACCGACGTCGGCAGGGTGCAAACAGAAGAGCAACCAACGTCGGTCAAAAGTCAGTCGGCGTCGATCACCTCCAGGCAGACAAGGACCAACATCGATCGCCTGTGCGGTTTAGAAGCCAGTTTCACAGACAGTTAGCTAACGAACCAAGTGTTTGCATTTTGAGGGCTAATTATAGTCTCAAGCTGTGAATCTAATTATTGTAGTTAGGTATCTAATTATTGTTTGCATGAGATCTATATAATAAACTCATGGGCTATATTGTAAAGTGTGCTAGTTTGAGTTGAGCAAAGTTAGCTCCTTCTGTGTGTGAAGTGAGCAAGGGTGTTCCTCCTAGTTCCATAGCAGTGCCAAGTGTGGGTGCTAGTTTTAGAGAATCAAAAGGGTTCTTCAAGTGTGTAGGATCTTGGTCAGTAGATGTGCATGGCTACGTTAGGAGATCTACATGGTAAGTAAGATCATTGATCTACAGGTGTATGTGTGTGCATGGTTTAGATTTGCAGGTGTGTAGAACTAGGTTGATCTGCAAGTGGCAGCAGAGTCAAGGTGACAACAACACAATAGGGAGCAAGATCAGGTAGGATCTACTTGGAGTATAGTGTGTACTCGGTTGGAGAGCAAAGAGGAAGGCAAGGTAGTTCCTTCTGAAGTAAGATCATTTGGGTTGTAGGTTGTAGCAGTTCATGGGAGATCTAATTGGAGTGTGTTGTGCACTCGGTTAAGTATGTGTATATACTCAAAGTACTGGCAGTAGTGGATACTGACTAGTTAGAGGTGAACACCAACTTTGTGTTTGAGTTGTGTGTTGGGACTGTAAGAGAGAGAGCTTTGAGGAAAGAATTATTGTACACTTGAGGTGTGGGAAGCCTCTGAGAGGTGTGAAGAAGAAGTGGCATCTTCTTTAGTGTATTCTTTTCTGGGTGAGTATTAATACAATTGTGTATTGTCTCTCATATTCTGTGTTATTTTTGAATTCTAGTTACTTGTGTATTTTGGTTGATTTTTGCATGTTAAGTTGCTTGTATATGGTAATCAATTGTGTGCTTCCATAATTCCCAACAAAGGCGGTGGTAGAGTTTTTGGTTGGGTGTCTAACAAAGTGGTATCAGAGCTAAGGTTGCAGGGAGCGGGTTTTGTGTTTGATTACAGGTCACTCTTAGGGGTTTCTGATTGAGTGGGAGTATAACAATGGCAGAAGAAAGTAAGCTAAAAATGGAAGAATTGAAAAGCATAGATGATCACTTATGGTGTTATGGAAAGAAAGATTGTTGGTTGGTAGCAGATCAGTATGAAGGAACTGAAGAAGCAGATATTGCTGGTGATGTGGCACAGGATGCTCTGATATATTTCTTGGATAAAGTAGAATCTTGTTTTATAGATTCTGTTGCCTCTTTCCATGCAGTCCAAAATAGAGTATTTTTCCATGTTAAGGTCTTTGGAGACTTTGGAAAGATTTATTTAGGGGCTGGTGTGCCTTGCCAAAGAATTGGCAAAGGGGAAGTGAAGTTGAAATTGCAGGCAGCCAACACATGGGTATTGAAGGAGGTCATGCAGGTCCTAGTGTTGAAGATATGGCTAATTTCTTCAATAAATTTGGGTGGTGAGAGATGCACAAGAACTCTCACAGTAGATGCACTTGAATTAGCTGGTGGTAAGAAAGCAGGTACTCTTTATCTACTTGCTTATATTACTGATTCTTCTTCTGTTGTAGAGACATGGTTTTGTAGGCTTGGTCACATGAGCAAAAAAGAGATGCATGTTCTTAACAGGAAGTCAGATGTCTTTGACAGACTTAAGAACTGGAAAGCCTTGGTGTTTATGGAGGAGATGATGAACAGAGACCAGTGGATGGGGCTGGATACTTCTGAGCAGGGTGGTTTGGACAAGGTTTTGATCCATGGAGAGCTCATGGGTAAAAAGTCATCACTCACAGGTGAACAAAGGTACCGGCATCGGTCAGGAGGAATCGGCATTGAATAGACAGACACTGATGTCGGTCATGTGCAGACCAAAGCCGGTGGTGTCGGGCAGGGTAAGACCAATGTCAGTCAGGAAGACTGACATTGGTGACAGTAAGACTGACGTTGGTTAGGAGGACCGATGTCGGCAGCAGGTAGACACTGACGTCGGTGGGGTTGGTAGTCAGGACAGGTGCATGGAACTGACGTTGATCAGATGCAGACTGTGTGGTGACCAAGGTCAGTCACTGTAATGGATTTTGGGCAGACAACAAGCTGTCAAGGAGTCTCAAACACCCATATGGAGGATTGAAGGGGTAAGTAAGCCTCAAATTTGTTGTTCCTCTTCTTTATATGCGTTGCTCACTGTACAACAAGAAGGATCTAGGAAATAGTGGGAGCATGGCAGGAATATGATGCAGAACCAAATGGGAGATTTGGTAGGGTTGCCAACCAAAAGAAAGCACTAAGAGATGAATGGATTCCTTAGTTAAAGAATAGAGAGAATGGACACGTGAGATGGAAGGCCAGGTCATATGGTCTTGAGGTAGCTGCATGATAGTGGTATAGGTCTGATAGGTGGTACCATGTGGATGACAAAGCAGGGCTTTAGTCAATGTCAGTGTAACCATTGTGTTTTTCTTACTAGGTGGATGATGGTCAAAACATTATCTGGTTACTGTATGTAGATGGTATGCTAGCTAGCAAGTTAAAACATATAGGGTTTTGCTGAGCTAAGGGTAAGGTTAGTTCAGTGGCATGTCATGAGGAATTTGGAGCAGTGAAATTCTTTGGCATGAGAGACATGGAAGATCACAGGTTGATTTTGTCTCTAGTGGGAGCTGATGTGGATCAGGTGTTGGCAAAGTTCAATATTCAGGATGCAGAACCAGATCACACCAAGGGTTGGACAGTTCAGTGTCTGAAATCACATGAGGTCTGGTATAGACCTGAGTTTTCCCTAGCAGTGGGAGCTATCAAAAATTTTGGAGCCGATCCAGAAAAGAAGCACTAGAGGGCAGTTCAATGGGTTCTCAGGTATTTGAGAGGGACCAACAACAGGGATTCATGTTATGCAGGGTTAAGACTTCACTACATGGGTTTGTAGGTTCGAATGTGGCAGGTTACTTGGATGACAGGAGGTGCACCACAGGTTGTGTAGTGGGTGGTCTTCAGGATTGAGCTTGAAGAGGGATACAAGCCAAGAAATAAATTAGATGAGGTATAGGTACATGTATAGGTACAGTGTAGCTATTTATCTCCAAGTGGGAGATTGTTAGGTTGTGGAGCTAAAAGCTTCACTGATGCAAATAGGGGAGGAGGTTGCTGAGTGTCATAGACAGTAGCATCGGTCAGGCCAATCGACGTCGGTCAGAAGTCGACCGGCGTCGGTCACCTCTAGGCAGACAGGGATCGACATCGGTCACCTGTGTGGTTTAGAACTACTAATTTCATGGATAGTTAGCTAACGAATTGAGTGTTTGCATGTTGAAGGCTAATTATAGTCTCGAGCGGCAGATCTAATTATTGTAATTAGGTGTCTAATTATTGTTTGCATGAGATCTATATAATAAACTCATGGCTTGTATTGTAAAGTGTGCTAGTTTGAGTTGAGCAAAGTTAGCTCCTTCTATGTGTGAAGTGAGCAAGGGTGTTCCTCCTAGTTCCATAGCAGTGCCAAGTGTGGGTGCTAGTTTTGGAGAATTAGAAGGGTTCTTTAGGTGTGTAGGATCTTGGTCAGTAGGTGTGCATGGCTATGTTAGGAGATCTACATGGTAAGTAAGATCATTGATCTGCAGGTGTATGTGTGTGCATGGTCTAGGTTTGCAGGTGTGCAGAACCAGGTTGATCTATAAGTGGCAACAAATTTAAGGTGATAGCAACACAACACGGAGCAAGATCAGGCAGGATCTACTTGGAGTACAGTGTGTACTCAGTTGGAGAGCAAAGAGGAAGGCAAGGTAGTTCCTTCTGAAGTAAGATCATTTGGGTTGTAGGTTGTAGCAGTTCATGGGAGATCTACTTGGAGTGTGTTGTGCACTCGATTGAGTATGTGTATATACTCAGAGTACTAGTAGTAGTGGATACTGACTAGTTGGAGGTGAACACCAACTCTGTGTTTGAGTTGTGTGTTGGGACCATAAGAGAGAGAGCTTTGAGGAAAGAATTACTGTACACTTGAGGTGTGGGAAGCCTCTGAGAGGTGTGAAGAAGAAGTGGCATCTTCTTTATTGTATTCTTTTCTGGATGAGTATTAATACAATTGTGTATTGTCTCTCATATTCTGTGTTATTTCTAAATTCTAGTTACTTGTGTATTTTGGTTAATTTCTACATGTTAAGTTGCTTGTATATGGTAATCAATTGTGTGCTTCCATAATTCCCAACAAAGGTGGTGGTAGAGTTTTTGGTTGGGTGTCTAACATATATATCATACTTCCAAACTGAACTCATCTTATATTAAATCTTAACATGGCTCAATAAGGCTCCAAAAACATAAACTAATATGTTTCAAATCATAACACTGTATTCAACTTAATAGAAACTCAAAATAAAACCTTGCATGTCTAAATGTGTCTTCTAAATTATTTTCCAAAACTCAAGAACTATTTGTTATAGTTTTCAAAAAAGAAAAAATAATAACTATTACTTTTTTATTGTTATTTCCAATGTTTGAATAAAAATCAAGAATGTTTTTAAAATCTTTCAACCTTATAAACCTTGATATGCATAAACTAAGGCTTCATCAAATATTTCAATGTGAAAAATAAAATGTAAACCCAAACAAAACTTCTATTATTTCTAAGCTCAACACACTATACTTCAAAACTTATCTATGTTGGATTTTCCTTCCAAACTCTAAATAAATGAGACTATAGAAATATATGAATGATAAGATATTTACATGTTCAATCATAATCCATTTATGATAAACCCCAAATAACCTTCATTATATTTACAAAACACACGCGCGCGCGCACACACACACACACACACACACACACACACACACACACACACACAGCTCTTCCTTACAACCTACAACTTCAACAAAGCCTCTAAACCTATAAATGACATGCTCAAAACACCATAGTAATTTGTAATACTCATAGAAAACTAAAATTGAAAGCATATTTGACAAGAAAGGCCTCATATATTTAAATATCATGTTCAAACCTAACTGATAAAGCCACATATTCATATTACACCATCTATGAAGAATATATCTAAAACTAAAACCATTTGCTTTTACATCCCATGCATAGAGAAGAGTACAACACCTATTAAATTGTAAACATCATTCAACCTTCCAAAATATTCATGCATAGATTTAAATCATCTACTTCATTGAAACTTATTAATATGCAGACTGAAAACTACTTTCTTTCTATTCAACTAAAAATTGTTTGAAATAACTCATAAGTATTCTCACAAACTTATTCATTTTTCTCATGGCATATCTGGATATGCAGTCATTTATCTTTCTACTTGAAATCTCTACTTGTAACTCCAAAATTCAAATTGATAGAGTATCACTTCCATGATAAAACTTCAAGAAATGATTAAAAAAAAATAAGAAAATAAAGCTATTTATAATCACAATTTTATATCGTAACTACCTCACTTATGTGTTTACCATTCATTGGCTCATCAAAATTAAAAAAAGTACTTAGCATACTGCCAGCCTAATTAGCAATGTCATCAAACTTATCAATCACCAATTCACTTACTAAACTCCTTACCAATATCTGACATTTGAGTCATGTACACCTCGTATTAATTTTTTTAAATTGTCAAATAATCCTACAAGATCTCAAAGCATCTAATATGCTTCACATTAATTAACTTTGCAAGCTTGTAAGCCATGAAGCCACCAACTCAATTTGCCAAATCAAATTTCCACCTCAACTTGCTTATGAGTCATGATGACCATGTCATAAATCCTATAGGTTTAAATAAGACCCTATACTTTGAACATGGCCTTAGTCCATAAGCTTCAAAAATAATAATCCTTGAGTGATCATTAGGATCTTCGAACAAGCTTAAATTTGAACTTAGGATATTAATATAGGACCTTATCATGATGAGGCTTTATAAACTTAGAATACTTCATGTCTTTAGAAAATAATCTACCAAATAAACCACTTATACCATGTCTTGAGTACTATAAACTTAATTCATAAAAGTTTTGGAATGAATAAGTTTTCTCCATTAATCATATTGTGTATGTTTAAACTCATGGTTCAAATTTCAACTAACTTAAAATCATATCAATATAAATCAATGTCAACTTTGTTTCTGAATTTTGCATGATTTTGATCCATTAATCGAACCAATGAATTCATATAAATCTCATAATCAACTTCAAAATTAGGTTCATGATAAATCAAATGATTTTTTAATTTATTAAACTAAAAGATACATTATGTATACTGACTAATCTATCTATAAAATCACAATTCAAAAATGAACTGACAAGGCTATCATTATAAATAATTTATATACCATTCTTATCTAGCTAAAATCAAGTTTCATATTGCCACTAAAAATATTAAATTAGTCACCATAAACTGTTCACACTGTCAAATAAAAATTGATCTAAATTTTATATCATATTCATTTGAAAATAAATGTATATATCTAAATCATCAGGATAATCATATAATGCTTTCAACCATGAAAAGTGTCCCGATTTTAAACTAAAGATGTTGAATTGTAATCTGGTCATAAATCAACTAAAAAATAAAATGACTAATCACAGATATTCATAGTGATAAATATAAATGCATATTTTATTCATTCATCTATTTATGCTTTTTGAAACCACTCAAAATATAAATATGGATTCATAACTAATCATTAACTTATAAAATTGAAAATATGCATCTAAATATACTATTAATTAACTAGGTTCTAACATAGTTTTAAACTTTATGAATGAGTCATCTTTATGGTAAAAAAATATTAGTTTTTAAAAAACTAAGGGGGTGTTAAAAAAATAGGCATAACACTAGTGACCTTGCTAGTTAATTTTGAGTAATAAAATCAAGTAGCAATAAAATTATCTATTAATGAAAATATAAACTTGAAAGTGTGATCCAGATAAATCATTTCTTAAGTAGTTATATGTGAACCCCTTTAATAATGAATTTTAATAAGATATGAAATGTTCGACTAGTGTGACATGAAGAAAGGATTGATATAACTAAAAATTTGAGGATGGATGTATAAACTAATAGAAATACCTTAAGTAAAAAATCTAAAAATTAAGTACTACTTCAATAACTAGTTAAAACTCAACATATATTTTTCATGTATAAATAAAATTAAATTTATAAAGAGTAATATCTGAAAATAATTGATACTTATAGAAAAATTGTAACATCCTTGTATTCTTCTTTCATAACGTGAAACTCATCCATTTGTACACTCATTGATCCTTTCAAAAATTAAAAAAAGCAACAACAAAAAATAAAAAATAAAGCAAAATAAGGAAAAATAGAAAAGACAATAAAAAAGAAGCACAAAATTAAAAAAAAATTAAAATGATCTGAAAAAGAGATAATCATGAAACAATTTCAAATGATGAACGTTAACTGAGTAACATAACCAATTTCCTTCAAGATCTTTTAAATGAATATCATTATTTTTAATTACAATAGCAATTCTATAAAGACCAAGCTATAATGAATCAAATTTATGATGTTTATCTAGATCTTTGTGAACTTTATCCTAATATAAAATGAGATCACCAACTTTGAACTTCTTATTAGAAACCTTCTTATCGATTTTTTTTTTTTTCAATTTTTGTTTAGCCCTTTCTAATTTCTATAATTTTGTTACTTTATATTCATTAAGAGCTATTAAATCATGTAATCTTTGTTCAATCAAGTTTGTTTCTTCAACAACATATTGTAAAGCATTTTTAGCTAAAAAAATCTAAAGTTTTATTGGTAAGGTGGCCTCAAATTCATATGCTAACATGAAAGGTGAATAACCAGTTGCTATCTTAACAATATTTCTATCATCTTATAAAGTTTTTAAAATTTTAAAATGTCAATTTTTTTTTTTTTTTTTTCACAAACTAATTTCTTCATAATTGTATTCATTGACTCAGCTTGACCATTACCTTAGAAGTAATATTGGATGAATGACTAGATATAATTAAATACCTACCTAAAAAAATTAGAAATTTATTTGAAATAAACTGAGGTCCATTATCAAAAATAATCTCATAAGAAACTTCAAATCTAGAGAAAATATGATTTTCTAAGAATGAGATTACTTCATCTATTACAAAACTTTTAATTGCTTTGACCTAAGGTCACTTTGTGAAATAATTTATTGCTATTAATATATACCTATGACCAGTAGATGAAAGAAGGTGTATATCTAAAATAAAGTCAATGTCCTACTTTTTAAATAATTTTTTAGATATAATAAGATTTAAAGGTATTGCAGTCAACTTATCTCTACCAACAAGTAATTGACATGTTATACAAGAACAAACTAATTTATAAGCATCTTGAAATAGAGTAGGTCAATAATAACCTAATCTTAAGATCTTATAAGTAGTTATTTTTACAACATAATGTCAATCACAATTTCTTTCATGACAACCTATAAATTTTTTTTGAGTTTGATCATGCGTAAGGCATCTTAATAAAACTCTATCTTTATTTTGATTAAAAAAATTAATTAAAAAAAATCAAAATTTTTAATCATAAAAAAAGTCTTTGATTTTTATTAAAATTATTAAGATAGGTTTAATTTTAAAAGTAAAAGACCAAATCATGATATTGGTTATCTTCAACCAACATACAATCTCATTCATACATTCATTTTAAGACCAAATTTAATTTTTTTTTAAAAATAAAAAAATTTCATGGTCTTTAAATGAAGTTTGACATTTAACTTATCATTAACTGATAAAATCAAAACATTAATACTTGAAAAAATATTTTAAACTAAATATTTTATCAAGTCATTACCTCTAATTATTTTTAAAGTTTTGAATTCAAGATCAAATTCTTGAATACGTAAAATCCACTTAGTAAACCTTCTTTGAATGGTTGATTGTTTTAAAAGAGAAGATAAAATAGACACATTAGATCAAACAATTTTTTTAATTTCTCATCAATAAATAATGAAATTTTATCAAAGAGAAAACTAAAGAGAAAACACAATTCTCAATAAGAGGGTACCTAGTTTCAACATATTTTAAAACTTGACTCATATAATCGATGGTGTTTTATCATTATTTTCAAATTCTTGAGTGATGACAGCCCAAATTATTTTTTTAGTAGTATTAACATAAAGAATTAATGCTTTATTCAAATCAAGTTTAACAAAAATGAGAGCACTTGAAATGACATTTTAACATTATTGAATGTTAAATCAACACCTTCATCCCAAATATAAATTTTATATTTCTTAAGTACTAATTGTAAAGGATTAGACTTATTAAAAATATTTGATATGAATTTTCTAATAAATTTTATTTTACAAAGATCTTATACCAGACTAATATTTAAGATAAAATAACTCTTTAATAGTTTTGATGTATTCAAGATCTATAAAAATACCATCCTTATAAATAATATATCTTAATAACTTACTTTTGATAACACCAAAAATTGATTTTTTTGGATTCAAAGAAATTTTGTACTTCCTACATCTTATGAAAACTTCATGAAGATGATCTAAATATTTTTTTATCTTTTTAAATGAATGGTGGGATCATCTAAATACAATTGAATAACAAAGACAATCAAGTCATCAAAAGCAGCATGCATAACTCTTTAAAAAATAACTTCTACATTGATTAATCCAAAAGGCATTCTATTATAATCAAAAGTCCCTCTACAAGTAATAAAAGTAGTTTTATGTCTATACTCAAGATTTATAAAACTCTGAGTTTAACTACAAACTCTATCTAATAAAGACATCATTTCTGATCCTACAACTTGTAAAATTTGATCTATACTTAGTAAAAAAAATTATCTTTACCACTGGTTTTATTCAAATATCTAAAATCAACACACAATCTAATATCACCATTTTTATTTCTAACTGATATTAAATTAGTTACCTATTTACAATATTTTATAAAAAAAATGAAACCATCATCAATCATTTTATCTAGCTCTTTGTTAATGATGTCTTTTAACAAAGGATTAATTCTTCATATTTTTTATCTTATAAGTTTAATGCCAGATTTTATAGGTGTGTCATGTTAATAATATCAGTATCATAACCTTTAAGATCTTTATATGATCAATAAAAAATATCAATGAACTCTTTAAATAACTTAATAAATTTAACCTTCTCACTTGGAATAACTTGAATTCCTAAATAGACATATTTAGTATCCTCTTTTGTACCTAATTTGATAGTAATAGTCTCACCCATGATTTTCATGGAAAGTTCTTCCATTCTAAAAATTTTAGACTGATCATTAGGTGTAAACATAGATTCTAAACTTATTAAACTAGTAGATAATTTATTTTTACTAAATTACAAATAATCTTCACAATTTAGTACATAATCATCATGATCAAAATAATTATTTTTAATCAAATAATCTGTGTTTATCACAACTAAAAACATGTCAATTATCATTCAAATCAATAATTTTAGGTCTAAAAATTTTATCATAAGAAAAGTCTATGGCTGTTTCACTCTCACTTAGAGTTGGGTTAGATGTAAAAATAAGCTTATCTATTATAATATTAAATTATCTAAGAATATGAGTGATATTGAAAGCTTCAAAAAATTTAATTAAAAATTAAACTTTTTGTGTATAACGATATAAATGAGTTTGATTAATTTTATAAAATTTTCAAACTTATCTAACAACGAACTCAGAATCTCCACAAACTTATAAGTGTTAATGTTAAGTTTAATAGCTTTTTTTAAACCTAAACATAATGCTTCAAATTTTGTAGTGTTATTAGTGTTTTCAAATGATAATCTATAAGCATAATAGAAAATTTTATCAATAGGAGAGACTAAATATATTCTAACACCATTACCTTGTTGAGAACAAGCTCTATTAAAGTATAATTTCCATAAAATATCTTTCTCAAATAGTTCTTCGTGCTGATTTTCTGATTCATCTAAATTCAGTAACTTATAAGTACCAATTCTTATCTTAACATAAGCAATAGTGAAAGAATTAGATGACTCTATAGGTTTACTATACCAATATTATTTTTTAATGAAATAAATTTCATTACTAATAGAAACCCATGTGATATCTTTTCCTACAAAGCACTAGTTGTTTTTGGCCAATCTATTTCTAATAACATAACCTAATTACTAGAAATATCCAAAATTTGGATATTATTCATGCATCTAATTATTTCATCTTGAAAAATTTTAATGACTATGTCTCAAAACTTATCATAAATTTTAGTTTGTGTAGTATCAAATCTATTAAAAGTCTTATTATCAATTTCATAAGATATGCCTAATTAATCTACAATGAATTTAGGTATTATATTTTTTGAAGCACTTGTATCTAAGACACAATTATGGATTACTTTGTTATCAATTTTGACTTTAACATAAAATGGAGGTACATAATTAGCAAGAGTATCATAACTTTGAGTAAAAATAGTTGATTGTTCATCACTGTCTTCTTGTAATCTTACATTAATTTTAAGATTTTTAACAGTTTCAATAATTTTATCAAGTTATCTTGAAAGACTAGTTGCTTGCAATAATGAGAATCTAGTTTTAATTATTGATAAATAATCAATTTTATTATAAATTTTAGTATCAAATTGTCAAAAAGTTTAAGGATTATAACATTGATATTGACTATTATTATAACTATTTAATAAAAGAATATTTTGAGAAGAATTGCTAGCGGTACTACTTGAAGCATTATTTTGAATTGTTTTACCTTTATCATTAGAAGAAGAATTATTATGTGCTATTTCATTATTTTGAGAATAGTTATAATCTTTATTTCTAGTATTAACAACATAAGTACTTGTATTTTTTAATGGATCATCAAGAGCACACATATTTATGTTGTTTACTAGATATTCAGATATAAGATCTTTCTCTTGATTTTTTTTTAAAACTTATGAATAACAACACATAAATATGGATCATGATCGGATTCATATACATTAAAATAATAATTAATTTATAATTTTTTACTTTTAGTATTGTTTATATTAAATAAAGAAGGTTTATCATTTAACTATTTTTTAATGACCAACTCATTTCTTAGACCTTAAATAGCTTTTAAATTTTTTGCATTATCTGAATTTAGATCTATAGAAGATCAATCTTTGAATCTAATAAGTTTTAATTTATTTTTATATTCAGTGTAGAATGTTAAAATTCATCATATTTTATAATATCCCTATCCTCTAAGGCCATTTTATATATTTTAGGAGTAAAGCATTACAAAAATAAAGTCTAGATAACTTCTTAGAAGGTTTAAAATCTTAAAAAATCTTTTGACGTAACTTAATAAATTTGATAATGAAATGATAAATGGTCTCACCTAGATCAAAAGAAAAATCTATAAGGTCATTAACTAGATTGAAGTCTTCTTTAGCTTTCCTAAAAGATAACTCTAGCCATTCTTTAATATTTTTCTATGAGTTGATTATTTTGACACGTAAATTAATAAATGCTTGATAAGCTTTCCCTTCAAGTGTTTGAGCAAAAACTCTTAAACAAATATTTTCACATGTTATAACAAGAGTAGTGCAAATTAATCTAAATGATATTCTCAAGATTCTTTAAGAGCACTAGAAAATTTTGATATATTTAACCATTTAAGGGAAGGTAACCTACCAAGATGATTTCTAACAATAATTAAATTTATATAAATCCATGAAGTTACAACTATCTATTATATTTATTCAAATTTAGCTTCATCTTCACTTTCAGTGAGACCATTATGATCTCTATTATCTTTTATTCCATGAATCAAGCCATCAACCCTCATTTCTATTTGATATCTCATTAGAAGTTTCAACAAATTTTTCTATTTGAATTGGTTTTTTTTTACCCTGATTTAACTGATTTAATTATAGATTTATATCAATATGTTTAGAGGTAAAAACTAGATCATCAAAAGAAAAATAATCATAAAAAAATGAGTTTTAGACTTAAAATTAATAGCGAAAACTCTAGTTCAATCTTCTTGAATTCATCTACTTATATTTAAAATATCTTGTTGAGTCTCACGAGTAAGATTATAATAACAATTTATCTCAAATTCCACAATTTATTCTTCCTTGTTTATAAATCAAATAACATGTTAAAGATTATGAAGATGATTATACCATGCATAACGTGTTTGATTGAAGCAACATCAACTTGATCATCAGTAATATCAATTTTAAGTTGAATAATAGGAGGCTATCTTCCAAGTACCATGAGAAAGAAGAAGAAAAAAAATTAAATTTTATAAATGATATCCTTAGTGGAGTCATCAAATTTATTTATGAAAATTGTATCATCAACTAATCAACCCTTTCACCTATCATGAAGGTTAAATAATCATACTAGTCTAGTAGTAAGGTTCTAAAAGTTCAATTATAATCCTAAAGACGTGAGAAGTTTTTTAAATATTCTAGAAAATAATGAATAAGCTATCAAATATAACATATTTCGTTATAATTTTAAAAATATATTTTATCAAATAATGAATTAATTTAGATATGAATATGTAATCTATTCTATCTAACAGAAAATGACTATGAATAAGATAATCTTTTGAAATAAAGAAATTTGATTCAATAATATAATATATTTCAAAATAGTATCTTATTTCTTATGCTATATCAACTTCTGAATAATCATCAAGATAATAAATTAAAAATATAATTAAAACATAATTAATACAAATCAAGATAAATAAATTTTCAATCTAAAAAGTATCAAATAGATTTCAACACATAAAGACAATAAATAACAAATAATGAACTGAAAGATAAACAACATGACAACCACTAATTTAAGAAAAAAATATCAAACAAAGTTAAAGAAATAAAGTAATAAATATAGATAAATAAAATAAACCAAATGATATTAATTAAGTCAAATAAACTAAGTAAAACAAACTAAAACAATTTAAACTTCAAACTAAATCTGAAATCTAATTAACTTAACAAACTAAGTCTAAAAAATTGAACAAAACAAAAACAAAAATAAAAACAAACAGTCTAAAGTTAATTAAAACTAATAAAATCTAATCTGAACTAAATCTAACAAACTATCTAATCTATAAAAGTCTAGTAAAATAATCTAAACAAAGACTAAAACTATAAAAGAAAGAAATTAATCAAGGAAACTAACCAATCTAACTCTAAGAGACTAAACAAGGGGAGTAATTTAAGAAAATAACTTAAAGAAAAAAAAACAAATAGATAACTAAAAACAATTAAAGAATTAAAAAAATTAAAAAAAAGAAAGGAAATTAAATTAATTAAAGATTAATCAAAATTATATTAGACTATATTAGAATCAAAGTCAATATAAAGTACAATATAAAAAATACGAGTCTCAAAAGAGAGAGTCATCTTAGCAAAATAGATCAATTTTATTTGAGAAACCAACATCTTTCTTTATAAATATCTTCAAAGATAAATTTTACAATCAAAATAGATTAATGATGTATTGTAAACAACAAAAAAATTATCATTATTTAAGTTGAAAACTTAGATTCTGTACATATAACTGCAAAGAGCAATCATCAAAAGATGTTAAACTTAACAAACTTTAGATAATCTATTATAAATGATAATAGAAAACTGGATATACTTATTTTCTAAGTAATTAACTAACTATCAGAGAATGTACCATTAGATCTATCTACAAAAGTCATGCTATTTCAGAGAAGTTATATAGAAGAGAGAGATAAATGATTAATTTTATAATGTATAAGTTCTCAATACTTGTGTTGTTCCACTTTCTGAAATAGATTTTTGATCTCCTTTTATGCTTCAAATTTGATTGAAAAAAAGTTATAACTAACTTTAGTTAGTTATTAATAAAATTTAATTAATTTACTTTCTAAAAGTCAATTAATATAAACAAGTATTAGTTAAGGTTTAATTAAGACTTAAAAGTCTTAATGGATCAAGTATTTGAATATAGATCTAGTACTTCTCATGGGTGGGGACCCTTATCAATTAATAATAAAATAGATTGACATATATCAATAAATAAATAGATAAATCAAATTTTAATAAAATTTTTATTTATATTAATATCATAATATATTTTCTAAAATTAACTTATATATATATATATATATATATATATATATATATATATATATATATATATATATATATATATATATATATATATATATATATATATATATATATAAAGTCTTCTATACTTTTCAAAATATCAAAATCTAAAAGTTAGAGTATCAAATATAAAAGTATAAAATTATACCAACTAAAAGTTCATCCTACTAACATTCAATAATCATCAAAATAAAAAATAACTTTAATCACTGACTTTTCTTGATCATTGACACACTCATTGTAATCCATCTCGACTATTGGGAGGTGAACCATATTTGTTCTAGAATTCTTTGAAGGATAGTCTACCTCCAACTTAATCTAATTGAGAAATATGACCTAAATTACAGTATCTATGTCATTATGGATTTTTTATCATTTATCTAAAGTAGTTGGATGGATTTTTAGACTCTATTTCATACCAACTAAAATGAACTCCTTCAAACTTAATTTTTTGCACCCTAAGATAGGATCTCTTTGAGATGATGAAGGTTCATTAAAAACTAAAGTCAGAGAAATATTAACAAAATTATTAACATGAGTAACTTCAATATCATGTTATGTGGATTCATTAATTTGGTGTGGCTCACAAATAGACTAGTTTCTTTTTAGGGTAGGTGACTAAATTGACAAGTGATGCAGATTATTTTGCAAGTGGTGAGAGGAACTGATATGATGAGAATGAGTCCTAGTACCAAATCTATGGTCCTAAAATCTTTGATTACATCTAGGGTTATCAAGATTGAAAGTCAAATTGTTTAAAACATTTCAAAACTTGGGATCATTAGCATCAAAGTGAATGGACATCTGACACCCCTACTAGTATATCTAGGGCCAAATCTCCTAGCCCTAAAACCACCTCTTGGAAAAATTTTATTTAGGTTCTACTGATTCATATTTTCTAATTTTTTACCCCAACTTATGTTATCATTACTCTTACTTTATTTAGGTTGATCCCATCCCAACATCTTATGCATTGAAATATATTCAAAGAAAACTAAGCATCATGACTAAAAAAATAAACATTTATTCATTCAATATGAAACCAAACTATATATCAAACATAGTCACATATAAACAAAATTTGAACTAACTTTAACTGCATAAACTGAATTATTCCAACTATATCAAATATCATTGTAATATTCCATTAATTTTATCAAACATCCCTTAAAACTATCTGAAACTTTAAAATTAAATTATATTAACATTATTTTATATTCACAATATTTTGTTATATTCATTTGAATTCTATTTTCACTGTGAATATAATTTCACACACACACATCTTTGGTAAATAAAACTTGCATAAATTTATAAACTAATTTAATCATGTTTGTGACATATATTCTTTAAATTATAATCATATAACTTATTTAGAATCAAATCAAAACATGGACTTTGAACAAAACTTATTTTTCAAAATCAATATTTCAAATTTAAAATCAACTATCATGTTGCCCAGGAAATTTCAACATGAAACCCTAATAAAATATATTCTATCAAAATTTTATCACTGTTTCATATCTTAAACATCATCTTAAACCTATACACTATGTATAATCTTGTATGCAAATGTAGACACTATAAAATGGCATATGATGGTTCTAAATGTCAAATTAACCCCTAGACCACCCTTAGACCCCCTCAAGACCACTAGACAACCCCAACAACCAAACCTACTTTAAAATGACTAACTTTGACCATTTTACCTTTGACCTATTGATCATTAAAGGTTGACCCCTAACTGTCAATGGTTATACCTAACCATCGATGGTCAAGCTTTAATTGCCTTAAAGGTTAACTCTAACTCAACTCCACCTTGATTTTTTATTCTTAACCATTCACATAATTATGCATGTTAAGACCTTGTTTAAACTTATTGTTTCACCTCTCCCTTCTTTCTATAAAAAGAGAGGAAGAAGAAGTGAAAGAGAGGGCACTAATAATCAGAGAGAATCAACAATTATCAAAGCTTCTTGTATCAAAACTTATTTTGAAAATATTCTTCTAGTAAACAAGGAACCAAGTTAGACAGCACAAGTGATACCATGACACTAACACTCTATCAAAATTATTCTAGGGTCCATAATGAGTTTTTAGTCATCCACCTTAACATCCTTTAGGCAATAGAACTAAGTATCTATTTAAAGCAATTAGTTCTTTTTCACAACCAACCTCTAGCCTAAACCCACCTCCTAGAATCACTCACCAACCTTCTAGACCAAACTTACCCTTACCTAATCTAAGTTTGACAATAATCATTGATGGTCACTTAACCATTGATGGTCTACCCCCAAATGATAATGGTCACCCAACCGTTGATGGTTATCTAACCATCAATGGTTCACCCAACCATCGAAGATCATTGTATGACAATTCTAACAACAAGCTAATTCCACCTAACCCCAACCAAATTCCATTTTTTGACCCATTACTTGAGCAAAAAAAATTACCTTATTTTTTGAACTATGTCTAATTCATCTAGCATTAGTATTCAATCATTTATTGTTATAATTAGGAAAATTCATCTCTTTTAAGCATTTGTTATATTTGATTTCAGTATCTTCTATTATTCAAGCAAGCAATTTATATTTTATTTTCATAACTTGATTGCTTAAAAGTATGGATTGATAGCCTCCACGAAATCTTGTGCTTCTTGGATCTAGCTTGCTAGATATTCCACCCTACTATCTAACTAATCAATCATTTTTTAGTGATTTTTTATCTACAAGTCATTCCTCTCAAGATAAAGAGGAGTATCTACAACTATTTGGATCACAAAGTGCAAACCAAATCTAGGTTATACTAACCTCACCTTTCTTTTAAGTTTTACAACTTTATTCCAAGAAATAACTTGAAACATCCTCATGAAAAAAATTCAAAGGAACCATTCACATAAAAAAAATCTAACATGGCTATATTCTTTCAAAACCATTATGTCTAAACTCAAATAACCCATCATAGATTCCCAAAAATATCTGATATTTGAACAATCCTTTCATCTATCTTTAAATAAAACCCATAACTTTTAAAAAAATGAATAGTTTTCAAACAAAAATTTATGGCATACTAGAAACCAATAAGCCTTATATATCATACTTCCAAACTGAACTCATCCTATATCAAATCTTAGCATGGCTCAATAAAGCTCTAAAAACATAAACTGATATGTTTCAAATCATACCATTGTATTCAACTTAACAAAAATTTGAAACAAAACCCTAGATGTCTAAATATGACTTCTAAATCATTTTCTAGAACCCAAAAACTATTTTTTATAATTTTCAAAAAAGAAAAACTAATAACTATTACTTTTTGCTTGTTATTTCCAATGTTTGAATAAAAACCGAAAACTTTTTCAAAATATTTCAACATTACAAACCCTAATATGCACAAACTAAGGCTTCATTAAATATTTCAATATGAAAACTAAAATGTAAACTCAAACAAAACTTCTATTTTTTCTAAGTTCAACACACTATACTTTCAAAACTTATCCATGCAAGATTTTCTTTTGAAATTGTGAATAAATGAGATTGTAGAAAGCTATGAATGATAAGATATTTTCAATTTAATCATAATTTCTTTATGACAAACTCAAAATAACCTTTTATCATATTCATAAAATAAAAACACATAAAACTCTTCCTTACAACCTACAACTTTGACAAATCCTCAAAACCTATGAATAGCATGCTCAAAGCACCATAGTAATTTGTATTACTCATAGAAAACCAAAACTAAAAGTATATTCAATAAGAAAGGCCTCATATATTCAAATATCATGTTCAAACATAATTGGTAAAGCCGCATATTCATATTGCACCATTTTTTGAGAATATATATAAAACTAAAACCATTTACTTCTATATCTCATGCATAGAGAAGAATACAATAATTTATTAAACTGTAAATGCCATTCAACCTTCCAAAATATTAATGCACATATTTAAATCAACTACTTCATTGAAATATATCAACATGCAAACTAAAAACTACTTTTTTTCCATGCAACTATTTTTTTTTTCAAAATAACTCATTAATAAACCCAAAAAAATGTTCATTTTTCTCATGGCATACCTAGATATGCAGTCCTTTTATCTTTTTGCTCAAAATCTCTACTCATAACTCCAAAATCTAAATTGACAGAGTATCACTTCCATGAGAAACTTTTAAGAAATGACCAAAAATAGGAAAATAAATAATCTATAATCACAATTCCCTATCATAACTACCTCACTTACATGTTTACCATTTATTGCCTCATCAATATTAAAACATGTGATTAACACATTGCTAACCCAATTAGCAATGTCATCAAACTTAGTAATCACTACTTCACTTACTATACCCCTTACCAATATTTGACATTCAAGGCATGTATGCCTCACATTAAGTTTCTTGAACCACCAAATGGTCTTACAAGATCTTGAAACATCTAATATGCTTCACATTAACTCACTCTACTAGCGTGTGAGCCACAAAACCACCAACTCACTTTGCCAAATCAACTTACCACCTCAACTTGCTTATGAGTCATGATAACCATGTCATAAATCCTACAGTTTAAACAAGACCCTATACCTTGAACATGACCTTAGTCCATAAGCTTGAAAAATAATAAGCCTTGCATGGTCATTAGGACCTTCAAACAAGGTTAAATTTGACCTTAGGATATTAAAATAGGACCCTAGTATGATGAGGCTTTAGAAACTTAGAACCCCTTAGAATACTTAATGTCTTTAAGAAATAATCTACCAAATAAACCACTTATACCATGTCTTGATTACCATAAAATTAATTCATAAAAAAATTGGAATGAATAATTTCACCCCATTAATCATATTGTGTATGTTTAGAACCCATGTTTCAAATTTCAACCAACTTAAAATCATATCAATATAAATCAATGTCAACTTTGTTTCTAAAGTTTGCACGATTTTGATCCATTAATCGAACCAATGAATTCATATAAAGCTCATAATCAACTTAAAAATGGCGTTCATGATAAATTAAATGATGTTTTTGATTTATTAAACCAAAAGATGCTTTGCTTCTTTTGGCTAATCTATCTCCATACTCATAATTCAAAAATGAATTGATAGGGTTATCATTATAACTAATTTATATACCATTCTTATCCAGCTCAAACCAAGTTTCACATTGCTATTGAAAATATCAAATTAGTCACCACAAACTATTCACACTGTTAAATGAAATATGATCTAAATTTTATATCATATTCAGTTGAAAATCAATGTATATATTTGGATCATCATGACAATCATATAATGCTTTCAACCATCAAAAGTGTCCCTATTTCAAATTGAAGATGTTGAATTATAATCTAATCATGAATCAGCTAAAAAACAAAATGACTAATCACAAAAATTCACAGTGATAAATATAAATACATATTTTATTCATTCATCCATTTATGCTTTTTAAAACCACTCAAAATATAAATACAAATTCATAAACCAATCATGATCAACTTATGAATTTGAAAATATGCATCTAAATATACTATTAAGTGAATAGGTCCCGACATAGTTTTAAACTTTATGCCCGAGTCATCTCTGTGGCAAAAAATTATTAGTGAACATTCATTGGACTAAGGACCAAACACATTAAGGTCCAGTGCCACTATATTCTAGATCAAGTATTGAACCACCACATTCAGCTCTAATATTGCCCAATAGATTCATAGGTATTAGATATACTCACTAGTTCACATGGCAAGGTGGAATTTAATCTATTTTGGGGGTACATTTTTAAAAATAATGTAATAAAGGGGGGATGCAAAAAATGATGGGGGTGTGAAAAATAGGCATAGTATAAACTTATAGTGAAATAAATACACAAAATTTCCTAGATAACCTAGTTTAAATAGAATATATTATATAGTTGAACAATGCAAACCCATATCTTTAGAAAGGTGAGAAAGACATACTTAAAATAGGAGAATAAAGCACATCACTAGAGGGGTTTCAAAACATAAATTACTATGGAACACCTCTATATTTTTGACTATAAGTGAACATAAAGTCTCATTTTCCTCCTTTCAAATAGGGTTTGTTTGGCATCACAGAGTCTTGGTTTGGAATCTTCCTTTCAACATGTAAATGAAAATACAAAAAAATTGATGTGATGAGATTAAATATTACCTGAAAGCTCAAATTATTCCTTCAAACTAGATTATTTGTATATGTCACAAAGTCTATCCTCTAGGATTTTGAGTAATTTTATTTCAAAAGCCAAGAGATTACACATAATCAATAAAGTATAAGTTTTTAATAGATTTATTAATTTATAAACGACAATGGATATTTTACAAGCAATAAATAATAAAAATCCATGAAGCAATCTATTCATCTTATATATTTACTTGTATTATATTCATAAAACTCCTTGAAAATAAATATTTTTATACAAAGTTGCAACAACTCTTTCACATGAGTCAAGAGGAAGTAAAATATAAAACCTTCACAAAAGCCTTTCCAGGTATTTTATACCTCACTCCCTCACCGAGTGCTTACATAACTACCTATTTTACTTAAAACTACTTTTAGACTTCCCTCAGCGTTAACTTGATTTTATCTTCTCTTTTTTTATTTTTATTTATTTCAGACAACTTTTTACAATACAACAATATTAAATTGCTTGATGACCTTTTAAAGTTTTAGACCATTTACAAACCTTGAGGATTGAATATTACCTTTTTTTTTTGAAATATTTTGACACAAAATATAGAAAGTTTGGGACCCTAAGACATGAAGGAAAATTGATCTTCATCAAAATATATTTTTAACACTTCAAATGGGGATCGAAATGGAGTTTGGATGTAAATGATATGGCCAAAACAAGATTTTACATTTTTTTATTTACCTTATGATAGATGTTGTTAGGTTTTTTGTTATGTTGGATACCTTAAGTACCTAGTTTACCCATTGGGTTAGGCCTATTAGGTACCTTGAGTATTGATGGTACCTACTGAACTAAACCCTATCAATGCTTTTTATCTTGGCTTGAACTTAAGATTTTAAGGAACAATAATGGATTTTCACACTAAGTGTTTATAATGAAAATTCATCATATTGACTTGGTGTATGTAATGGAAAAAAAATATGAGCTTTTATTAAGATCAAAATTCAAGCAAAATTTACAGGAGCTTTGAATGAGTTTACCAAGCCTTATCAATTGGGTTTTGGAGTTAACCTCATTATTTTGATTTTTTTTAAATATCCATATCCTTTATTTACCTCCAATTACCTTTTAAGAATGAAATTTATAATAGTATCATGAAATTTAAAATTTCATGACAATAAATTTGAAATCCAACATTTTTGTTCTGCCTCTAGGAAGTTGTGACATAGTTTTTGCAGCAAAGGGCTTTCAATAACTATTTCCTATCCATGGTATTTTTCATATATATGGATTAAACTCACTAATAAGGATAATAAAAACACATTAAGAGTCCACACTCTAGGCTCTACAAGTATAATTAGCTCTCACCACATGGACAAGTTGCTAAAAATGAATCACATGGGATTGTTTATAAGCATTATGTAATCTAGTTCAATAAATCCTATGATTCCAACCACCCACCAACTATAGGAAAATATTTTCAAAGCATGCAATTATTTTTTAGGATTCTGAAGGGTTTCCCCCATAGCATCCTATAGATCATGTCATTCAGTCAATTCTAAGAAGTGGACCTCCAAACATTCACCCTTACCGGTACCCATATATACATAAGAATGAAAAAAAAAATTGTGAAAGAATTATTACATGATGGGGTCATCAAGCCCAAAAACTATTCCTTACTATTATCACTTATTATTGGTATGAAAAAAATATGGGTCTTATCACCTCTATATTAAATTTCACTCACTAAAAAAACTCACAATCAAGGCCAAACTTCCCATTCTAATGATTGATGAACAACTAGACAAATTGCATAGAGCTTGATTCTTCTTGAAACTCAAATTTCACTTAATATATCAACAAATCCTTTTAAACTCATGATGGCCATTATAATTTTATCATCATGCCCTTTGGCCTCACTAACGCTCCATTAACCTTTTAGGGTTTAATGACAAATATATTCTAGTCATTTCTATGCAAATTCATCATGGTATTCTTTAATGGCATCCTTGTCTATATTCAAACCTAGGAGGAAAATCTAATAATTTTGGATCACACCTTCCAACTCCTTATCAATGTTTTATTAGGACTTGTAATTAACTTTGTGAATAACTCTAATTAAGATAAATTAGGTGGAAAGATATGAAAAGTTGTAAAACAACTTGTAATTATCAGAATGAAATTAAAATACTGAAATCATCAAATTTTAAATAAATTAAAGAAGGTTAACTATGAAAAACACAAAATAATTAGTTGTATTCTGTGTGTAACCTAATTGTGCATGACTGACAAATGGATAAAAGTGAACAACTCTAATTGATTTTGAAAGTGCCACATGAAGTGTAACTATAACTGTTCAGGGATTGGAATGTTAAGAAGGGGACATGATTGACTATCACTATTATCCTCTACTAGTCAATTATTTCCTCTATATAAAATCAATAAAATTAGGGCCTTAATCATCTAGTGTTGCTTGAAACATGCATGTGTGTAGAAAATTAGCCTTGGAAGGAGCATAAATGACCTACAGATAACTTATTCAAATTTGAACTCCTAATAGGACTTGCAAATGGATAAAACCTAAAAATAGAAAGGGGGAGTGTAATGGGATGATCTAACCCCAATCAACCCTAAAATTATTGATCCTTTCTATGTATCAAATACTCTGAAGAAAGAAATCAAGTCCAAATAGTTCTCCCACTTATAATTCTTTGTGTGATTGTGTTCATTTTTATACATGTATGCATCTAGAGATAGATTGAATACTTGAGAATACTTTTATTTTTATTTGAATATAATAGGATCTTGACTTGGCTAAGGACTAATTCAATGATTAGAACATGATTTTGAAAAAATAGGGAAGTTTTGATTAGTATGAAATAGTGTAAGTGTGTTTCAATACTAAATTTTCCAAGTTATATAATGGGTTACTTAGATGTGCCTTTATAACAATCCAAAATGGGTAAAACTCATGCTATCTATCCTAAAAATACAAACCAACCTATAAGGGAGGTATAAATTTGAAAGCTAATTGTTGCTAAGGTGAAGGTTAGGATCAAACCATGGGGGTCAAAAATACCACTATTGACCCATTATGGTCAATTTTTTATTAAAGGTAAACATGTGAAACTTAGTAAATAGAGGGTTTTTACAAATGATTAGAGGGGTTTTTAGCAATTAATAACATTTTTTAGGCATAAGATAGTAACTTATAAAGTGAAAGGTATATATATATATATATATATATATATATATATATATATATATATATATATATATATATATATATATACTTTGGATAGAGTGAGGTTATGAATGTTTAGGTGTTGTAAATGATGCCTTAAAGGTGGCCAAGGGTGTTCATGAGGTGTTAACTATGCTAGTATGTCAATGACAAAGTGTGCCTTAGTGATCATGCATGGACCTTGTAGTAATTGCTTTATTAGGCAAGATGATGGATGTTGATGATGTGTTGACCATGTTTGAGGGGTAATATGGGGTTTAATTAGTTTTTGTACTTGTTAAAATGAAAGTAATTAATCTAAGTACTCTTGTTAAGGTCTAGGTTATTCTAGTCATCTTGGCAGAATTTCTTAAGTAAGAATATTGATTACATCATCATTCACATGTGTGAAGGTTTTAGAAGAAAGTGGTCACATTTGTTTATTTAGATTTGTGCATAGAACATGTGTTTCAAATTTTATATATTTAAATGATGTCTATCAAAAATTATGATGATTCAAAGTTGCTCTCCCAAGTAGATTTCATTGTTTTCCATAGCCAAATTTGCATTAAAAAGTGATAGTTGGAATTCAAATATTTGAATTTACAAAGGAAAACCAATCTATAATATTTTACCTATAAATTTTAAATATGGATGAATTTTATGATGGAGTAAAAATAGAAGTGGTATATAACTTCAAGGGGAATCCATGAAAAATGATTTAGAGGTTTGAATATTTGTATATTTGTATTTATTATGGTTAAAAGTTGACTGAGGGTTTGAATTTTTTTTGCAAGTGACCCAAGAAGGATGTTTGATTTTTTATTGATGGTATTTGTATGTTTCATGGTGAATTATATATTATAGAGTGTTTTGGACTCCTTGAGGATCATCTATATGGATTTTGGAGGTTTGACCAATCCATATTCAATATGAACCATTGCTTGAAAGTTGACTATTTATTCATTCATGGTGTTTTCATGTGCAAGGCAACTGATTGAAACATTTTTACATATACAAAGGAGTGTATTGATGAATGGAATCACTTGAGGGTGTCTTAAGGGTCATGTGGCATGGACATATGTTCTTTGAATTGGTCTTGTGTTTCCATTTTAGCTCAGTGAAGTGTTAAAAGGGTGAATAGGTCTCCATGGACCTAAAAGGGCTACTTAGGCCTAATTGAAAGGTGTTGTTGCTTAAGGGTGATATATAAAATATATGGTCAACCTATTTAGGTGGTTTTTATATTTTTATAAGTGGGATAAAATCTTTAAGGGTTAAAAAATGTCTTGTGGCCGACCAAGAAGGTGGTGATCATGAAGGCTCTATAAAGAGCATAAACAAAGATGAAGGCTTCTAGTGTTGATGTGTGAAGAATAGTGAAGTGTGAGTAATCTTGGTGGATGGATTTAAGAGAAGAGAAATGTGAGGAATATGTGTGTGACCTAGAGGTTATATTTATGATGTAATAATATTTTGTAGGGTTGATGATTGAGAATGAGCAAAGAAGTGTAGAGTGATCTAAAAGGTTATTTTGGATGCATTACTTGTGAAGGGTTAAATAGAGATTTTATTCATTTTTTATCCATTATATTAGAAATAAATCAGAGTTATAGAGGTATTGATATAATAAGGGTTTATTTGGGTGATCAACATCTAGGGCAAGTGGGTGCTTGTCCATGCTTAGGGGTTGGTGTTTCTTGTGAAGTGGGTGCTTCACTAAAGTCTCTTATTTGTGATCTCTTATAGGAATGTATTCCATGTTTTTAGGCTTGAGACTAGGTTCTATCCCCCATGAGTGTTTCCCACATAATCCATGTATTATGTTCTTTGAACTTGCATGGTTTTCTTTATTCATTGCAATGAATGGTTTATATGCTTCATGAATGCTTATGTTGAATGGTTAAGAGTTTGAAGGATTGGAATTGAAGTTGATTTTATTGCATCACTAATTCACCCCCCAGTGATTGTACCTCTAATAATGAAATGGGTATAAATTAATATCTCAATTCAATTAAAATGAAAGTGGGAAAAATTGACATCATAAAGTATTCATGACTAAATTTAAGTGATTACATTCTCCCCCATTTAATATAAAAATTAAATTACTAGAGTGAGAGGAAAGATATACCTGAGTGTGTACAATACACTTTACCTTTGAGAGAAATCTCTAATCATGCAAAGTGTTCCTTGTAAAATCATGTATATGTGAAATTGATGCTACTCTTATAACTTTGCTTGAAGATGATACTCCTTTAAAGCATTCAATAATTGGTTCTTCACATGAATCACTTGGAGATATTTGATTATTTAGTTGAACCAATGGTGAATTGAGGGTGACCAAGCCTCAATTTTGAATTGAAAATGTATATAAAATAGTACCCATTGAGGGATGTAAAAATCTGAATTTGCATTATTCATCCTTGTAACCCCAAGATGGAAATAGGTTGGAATCAACAATGTATTCATAGGAAAGAATGATAAAGGGAACTAAACCTATGACTTATCCATTATGTATTTTAACTAAATCAATCACTGCAAATGGATTTTATATTCAATTGTCACTTTGCTCCTTAGTTACTGTATGCATGATAAAGGGAAAAGAGTACATCCATTCTCATACCATGGCCACAAAAAGTAAATAATAATTGAAAAACATGGCATGAATTTATATCATGCCCCCATTGATAAATGTAAAATTTGTACTTGTATGTAGATATGAATTTGTAAATTATGTTTGAAACTTGTGCATAAAATTGTATCATGCACTCAAAAATTTAAGAATTTATAACTTATTCCTATAATGTGAGTGAATATGCATGGCATATTACCCTATAATTTATACCAATATTTGAATTTCGAACCAGTCCAGATTATTTGAAACTATATTTTATATTCAAAACTATTTTTTCTCATAGAGGCTTATCTCATGTATTAAAATCCCACTAGAATGCCCCCTATTTTGAGGTGAGGGACTTTGTATCCTAAAATTCACTCATCTCAAAATAAATTTAACTATATAATATGTATCAAGATGTAATCATTGAATATTTTATCATATGTGAAAATTATGTCAACATAGTAAGATATTTTTTTATTTGAATAATGTAATATATGAGGCAAGGCCTAAATAAATGTATCATTGAATATCATAGTAGTCAATTTTAATATAAGCATACATGATAGTAGTGCATCATATGGATCATGCCACACATGAAACTTAACAAACTCAATAAGTACACAAACACAACAAGTGCAATGTCATACAATAAACCCAAAATCCACATATAAGAGATATGCTCAAATTTTGTATAAGAAAAATTTTGTACACACAAATACAAGGGCCATATGTAAAGAATATTAATAAATTTTCAAATAAGGAACATGTTCAAATATCACACAAAAAAAATGTCCAAGGTCTAAAATAAATGGAAATGTTCAAATTTCACTCATACCAAATAATGATCTCATAAAGATAATCGAGCGATTTCACACAAGGGCCAAGTCCATATGAAATATACAAGCAAATTATAATCTACTATGTACAAGTAATAACATTGATGGATCATATAATTAGAAATATGGTCTACACCATGTGTCTATAATGTGATCATATCATAGAAAATTACATATCTATGCACACAATTTAAGATAGATATGTTAGCAAGACATTTGTAATAATTATATAACACAAATAGGTATAGGAGTTATATAATGGTAACACATATAAATACTATAACATATGGATAAGATGTTCCCAATTTAGCATGGTTATTGGATAGATGCAAATCTAACATCTTGGTCTATGTTTTATGTCCTACATAACACTCATAAATACTAGTAAAATACATGTGTGATAGAAAAAGAGTATGTTATATACCAATCATGAGATAAATACAATATGATAAAAATTTAAATTATATGTCTAATCATTCTTAGGTCTTGATTTTGAATTTTTATAATATTTTAAGTGTTTTTATATTTTTAAAATATTTAATTTTTTTGATAATTTTTACATTTGAAACTTAGAAAAAAATAGAGTAAGGAAATGAAATCAATGGGTTCAAAAGTATAATAAAAGAAATGAATCTAAAAAATACACAAAATGTGTTAATGTAAAGTATTCATTGAGTATGATAGCATGGTCATGCATGAGAAAAATGTTCCCATTATATGTTTGAATGTAACTAAAAAACATGTGAGAAATAGAATGGATATGTGGAGGAATGATTATACATCCTCATCTTATTAAATATACACTTGTCAAAGTATGTAACATGCATGTATGATCATAATAGCATACATAAGAAAGATTTTTCCTCAATAAGTATTGTTTTTTATTTTGGAACTAGGTGAAATATTGAAAAAATGGATATATTAAGGTTATGCTTGCTTAGTTTATGATTTATCTATGAAAAATACGTACATGATAGGATCAATTAGCTTAGGATAGTAGTGGTAACAAGTTTCATATATTATTGGTTGATATTATCTATGATATAAAAATGAAATTTATTTTATTTATAATGTGAAATCAACATGGTAAATAGAAAAATTTGGTAGTAAATATCACTATGTTTAACTGTTTAAATCTAGAAAGGGAAAAATAAGAGCCAAGAGGCCAAAAATTCATGAATAACTAAGGGATAGAAGAATTGATCAAATCGTTCGTATGTTTAAAAAGTAGAAGAACAACATAAGAAATCAATCAAGAAACTGTGTATAGTTAATTTTTTATTTTTGACTATTTAAATGTTATTGAATTTTTAAGAATATTGAAATGTAATCACCAATCATATAGTAAGTTATCCTCATCAATATTTATGTATTTAGAGTAATGTAAATGAATGGCATATTCTTCTTCACCTTATGAATGTGCACATTTTATTCTATATCTTATTATTATAAATATTTCATCATCTTTTCTCAATGTTACCATCATGTGATATGTGAATTATTCTTCCTTCATGTGAAAAAGTGATACACTATTTAGTAATATCTATTATGGCTTGCATTTATTTTAGTCATTATTGTTGCAATGTGAATGGTACCTAATGTGCATGAGACATAACCCATACATTTGTATTCATAAATTTTGGTCTAGATTTTATTGGGTAAATGATATACCCAAGAGCTTATTCATAATTTGCACTATGATTTAAGTCATTGATATTATGCATTAACTACTATAATCCTCTAATACTACAAATGATTTCCCATGTAATATTATCAATGGGATTGTGTTTTGTAATAATATCCTTTCATATATATTGTAATGGTTAAATCTACTTTTTGAGGTTGATTTTTATGTTTTATTTTGAACTCTTTTAAGATATATTTATTGATTTTTTTATTAATATGATAATGCCTTCATTCTTGAATTTTGGTTTCTATTGTTTCATAAAGTTTTGTATCATGTTTTTTAATTCTATGATAAACACAATATGGTTGTCTTATTTTACGCAAAATATATGTTGTTGACCAATGTCTAGTAGTATGTACTGTAACAAGATTGATATCCAATAATAATTACAAAATTATTGTGGGTGTATCTTGATGTTGTGTTATTTTTTAAAAATAGGAAACCTTTATACTAGATACACATTATTCATTGAATTTTTCACAAATTCTATATGTGATCTACTATTGAAAAACTTGTTTATATTATCATCTTTAGGAATACTTAAAAGATGCTTGCAATTTTAATCTAACTAATCTTTGATGTTTAATTTTGAATCATCATGATATAACCATGGACCAAAAGTGTGAAAAAAAAAAGATAAATATTCATCTGAGGGGTTGGAATTTATATTTTCTAGTTGATCATATGTGATATTAATCATATTAACTTCTTCACCATCACTATCATAATAATATAAACCATTACCATCTTGTACTTCTAAATTGACCAGTAAAAGGAGAACAAGAATAGAGTTTTTTTTATCCAAATTATCTTGATGTTCTATTTGTAAAATTTCTTATTCCACTTATGCCTCATGTAAATGTTATTATTCCATTTAGATCCTTTTTTGTTCTTTTTGTAACTTGTATTTTTCAATTTGTTTTGTTTGTAAATTTTGACTTTCTAATTGTTTATTTTATCATTGTTCTTTGTACAATATTTCTTGTTATTCTTTTAATTTTTGTAATTATATTTGTACTTTTTCTTTTTCTATTTTTAAAAATTTAGTTTTATTTATGCTTGATATAGATCTTCTTAGTCCATTTGTAATTTATCTTATTCTGCTTGCTTGTTATCAGTAACTAAATCACATATTTCATGTGTCTTATTTTATCCCAATGGATGACTTGAAAAGGAGGGATGATAGATGAATCATCTAAATTTGATTGAGATGTGATTTTTTAGTATCTAAAAGGGTTATCATCCATAGTAAAAACATATGATTAAATTATTGGGCATAACATAGAGTAAAGTAGACATTGTTTTAGGTCCTAATGTTACATCTATTGATATCATTCCAAGTATTTATATTTAAGAATCATCAAATCATTTGATAACTTGATTTTTTTGGTAGACTTTCCATTCTTATACCCAATTTTTGTAAGAAAAGACTACTTTAAAATGATCATACTAGAATCAAAATCATTTAATATTCATTTTATTCATTTATTTTTTATTTTAATTTGAATACATAATGGAATATTTTATGTGATTACATATTGTGTTTGTAATTTTTCTTCACCAAAAGTGATAATCCTTTTAATATCCTTAAAGATGCTCATGATGGACACAAAATCAGAAGGTTGTTTATCACTATAAATAATATTAACTTGCAATGCGACATATCAAATATCCTTATAAATCAATGAAATTTTTAGTAACTCCAAAATTAAAATTTAAGCATGGGTATTTTTTAGTTGATCCATGATATCATAGTCTTTAGATTGATTTTTTTAATTCATGGGGGGTGAAGGGGTTAAGGAGGAATATGTTGAATTTCTCTATGATGTGGTGGCCTACCTTTTTATTTATTAATATCATGGACCATATAATCCAATATAATTCATAGGAAAAATGGGAATGAGATGGTATTTATTATAACCTTGAGGCCTAGGAGGAGGAGCAATGAAATGAGTCATGCATGCCACTTATCATCTAGTAGTAACCGGTAGAAGTTATGATTTAATGTTGAAGTAATAATAATTGAGTAATACTTGAGTTTTTTCATGAGTAAACCTTATAAAATCATGTTTGATTAACTACTCTTATTCTCACATCATACTTGACCTTACAAAATGTTGCATTAATAGTGTTTGCATCTTAGTATGTAGTTGTTTTAATTTATTACATGAGTGATATTGATTTTAATTATTATGGGAGTACAACATGTAATGGAAACTATAAAATATTGAAACACAAAATTCTCATGAAATATAACCATAAATTCTTTGTAAATGATAAAAATAAAGAAAACTAATATTTAAATCCTAAAAGAAAAAGATTTTTTTTGTGTATGGAGATTAGTAATTTCCCTTTAAATTCATGGTTAAACTAATGTGATTTAAATGTTAGATATCAAATACAAGGTTAAAATAAAGTATTTTCAATGTTAATTATTAAATCAAATGTCAAAATTAAGTTATTTTAGTGTCAGATATTAGATCCAATGTCTAAAGAAAGTTATTTTGGTGTTGAATGCTTAGGAAATTATGTAAAACCTAGGAATTTTTTTTTGAATCAATGCTTGAATAAAATTAAGGCTCACCAATATGTTTTATTATAATTTGGAATTATCTCGTGATTAACTCTAATTAACATAAAATGAATAGAAAGATAGGAAAAGTTGTAAAATAACTTGTAACTATAAAAATGAAAGTAAAGTACTAAAATTGACAAAGCTTGAATGGATGAAATGAACTTAACTATGAAAACACCAAATATTTATTGTATTATATGTGTAACCTGACTATGCATGACTAACAAATGACTAGAAGTGATCAACTCTAAATGATTTTGAATTTGACATGGGAATTATAATTGTAACTGCTTAGGGTTAGGAATGTCAAAAAGGGGACATGATTGATTGGAAATATTATATTATACTAGTTGATTATGTCCTCTATGTAAAACATGTAATTAAATTCACAATCATGTGCATCCACTTGAAAATTCCCATGTTCATAAAATTGACCTTTAAATGCATAATAATGACCTAAAAATAGCCTATTCAAATTTGAAACCCTAATAGGCTTTACATATGTATGAAAACCTACAAAGAGAAACGGGGAATGTAATCACCTAAGATGACCCCAATCATCCTCATGATTATTTATCATTACCTCTATATCCAATATTCCAAAGATATAAATCACACCCTTGTAGTTCTCCCACTTAGAATGGTTTGTGTGATTTTGATCCTTATACTACATGTATATATTTATATATGAATTGAATAATTTAAAACAATTTGATTTTAACTTGAATAAAATAGGTTATTAACTTGGCTAAAGACTGAGTCAAATGATTATAATCTGATTTGGAAAGAATAGGGAAGCTTTGTTCAGTGTGCAATAATGTGATTGTGCCTCAATATTTGAAATTTCTAAGTGATATAATAGATGAATTATATGTGCCTTTATATAAATACAAAATGGGAAAACCTCACACTTCCTATCTTAAAAATATGAACCAACCTATAAGAAAGAGTCTAAATTTGAAAAGTAGCCATTGCTAACGTGAAGGTCAAAATTGACCCATAGGGATCAAGACCAACTTCCACTAGTGACCCATATTGGTTGATTATTATATGAGGGAAAACATATGAAATTTAGGATTTGGGATGCCCATATAAATTTTTAGAGGGGTTTTTAGTTATTAATAACATTTATGTATGCATAATATAAAAACTTTGAGAAGGAAAGGTATGTATAGGTGATGAACATAATTATACCATAAATTAAACTTGAAAACCTTATAAAACTTCACCTATACTCATATAATGAAGTGAAAAATTGATCCATAAAATTACTACTTCATTAATTTTCAACCAAGGGGTATTTTAGCTTGATAAGGTGATGTCACTATATGTGCACACTTCACTCACTTGTTGACTATGTCGATTACATATATGTACACTTGCATGGATGAAGATTTATAGAATCGTAAATTTTTTTAAATTAAATCATCTTTCATAATTGAAATAAATAAAATTAAATGGAATGAAATATTGTGGAAGCTTCTTTAAAAAATTAACATGCATTCATAATATACTAGAATCATTTATAACACTTAAATAACATCTATAGAACTAATGAATGAAAATGAATACTTAAAAATGAAATATACTTAGCTCCTTTAATGAGTCAATATCTTCCCTATAAGTCCTATAGGGTCCCTCCTCATTTGGTCTTGAGATCCAATCCTTCCCTTGGAATAAAAGTGTGTTCACTACAAATTGTTGAATTTATTCATATTATAGAGCAATTAAATATTGCTACAACAAGATTAAAATAGCTAGAATTGATATTACTTAGTCACACTTATATTATCTATCCTCTTTCAATATATTATCTATTAGCCTAGACTACATCTCTATTTTAACATATATACAAAGAAGACTATGGTTATCGATTAACAAGAAATTACAACTTTTAGGAATATTCATATTATGGAGAATGTAGTTAGAAATGGCTATAGGATAGAAATAGGGGTGATGTTATTGGTAATTTAGGAGTGAAATATGTTCTAGTAATAATTATTGACGTTCTAACTTATCCTTATAATATATGCTTATATCGATCCATGCATGATCATTTTTTAATCTTCAACATTGGAATAGAATCAATGGAAAGACTGGTCACTATAGTTATTACATGCTTAATTGAGTTATAGGTAATTATACATGTTTTTTACTATAGTTCATAGTGGCTGGATGTTAATATCCTATTGGATACATGTCATGAATGCCTCATAAGTAATATGGTGTTGTAATTATGCATGTCCAAAGTTCATTTCATTTCTTGAGGACATAAGCATCTTGTTGATACATATAGGTCTTGTCACTCAAGTTACTCAACACACAATATAAGAATAAGCATCATAATAAAAGATAACATATCTAAATTTAATTATAATACAGAAACTAACTTCATTCTTATAAACATAATTTATATATATATATATATCATGATTTAAAGTTCTTTGAAATAGGAAAATATACAAGGCATCTAGGAAAAATTATGAATTATAAGCTAACAAGGTAGATAATTAGGGTTTAAATTATGTCATTTATATGGCTCATCACACCCCCAACTTAATGTGTTACTCATCCTTAAAAAACAAACTTCTACATCTAAATGACACATACAAGCTTGAAGTCTATTGGATCTGATGTACTTATGTTATAACTACCATAAAAACCATGTTGAGCCTTGAAATTTTTCCATATCTTGTCTTCTTTTGATTTATCAAGTGGCACTTCCCCTATATAATTTGGAATGGGATACGAAAATGGTAGTGACTAAAAAGTGATAGCTAGCAAATTTGGTCCCTTGTAATTTTGATTTAATTATGAACTCTGTCAAAGGAAAATTTGAGATTATGTAGAGAGCAGGGTTCCCTTCTCCTGAAATTAGGAGTAAGGTCATCCCATCTATGACCACAATATATAAATACATATTGTCCTATAGTAGTTAGCAATCCTAATTAATAATTTTTAGCTTCTTCTTACCTCTTTATGAACTAGGAAACTACTTCCTTTATTTTCGTTAAATAAACCCATTCATGTACTATTACCTTAGGCTCAGTGTCCTCCCCTATTATCATCAAGGAATATTATTTTTATTTTTCCTTATAATATATTAATTATTAGACTCTATTACTCTCATGCATTATGTCACATAAAAAAATTTCTCTATAAACAATTAAGCATTAATTAATGGATTATGCAGTGATTGTTAACATATTTGATATTTATATCTTAGTTAGATTGTTTTACTATCTATTATGATAGTGAATTATTACTTAATATATGTATTCATATCTATTGATTATGGTTAGTATTCTGTGTGAATAGGTGGACTGATTTCATGTTTAAAGTTCTTTAATCATAAGTTTATTTATGAGTATTTTATGATTATTATCATGATACATGATAACTACCTTTTTGTGTTTACTGAGGTGAATACAAGATTATTATACCCTCAAAACTAATACAGATGAAGGGTATCATCATAGAGGGTGGAGTAGATATTGATATTAGGGGTAAATAGAGGGAGATAGAACCTGCACACATCATAATTGGTTATTTGCATGATATTAATTTGGGTTTTTAATACTACTGAGTATCATTAATTTTTTTCATTTGAATCTGACTCATATATGTTTACTAACCTCTTGTTGTGTTATTATGTTTTTACTTCATTATTAGATAGAAAATGAGTGCATTTTTTAAACTAATTTCTTATATGCATTATTTCCTAATTTGTATGGTCACATTACCTTGTGTATAACAAGATCAAGTTTAGATGTTGCTTGTCTCATTTGATTATATTTTGTGCATGATAAAATTATGGTTATCAGTGGCCTATTTTAATGTTTAACTCTTTAGTGCATTTTTGTGTGATGTTAGAGGAATCTTGGTGTTTAATAAACTTATGTTTTTTATTATATGTGTTTCCCATTTTAGGGGACCAAGGGGTTAACAAGGGGGTAAAATAGCACATTTATTTTTAATAAAGCATTAACACAAAAAAGTGATTAAAATCTCACTCAAAACCCTAAAAAACTATTAAGATTATTAATTGATGTATGAAAATTAAGGAATTTTGTTCTTTGGCAGTTGAAGATTTAATACATTTAATCATGCCATAATTTAGGGCATTTTGACTAGGAGTTTAACTGGAAATGGGGGAGTGGTGCATCAAAGAATGGGGTTGCATGATGAACAACTCACATTTAAGTAGGGGACATGGATGGCCATGCAGTAGAGGCTGGAATGGTAGAAAAGGAATAAGAGAGTGGAATAAAAAAAAGAACATAATGCAGAGGATAAGAGATCATCATTTTGGTAAATAGGAGTTTTATTATTTCATTGGTTCAATAGTGAAAAGCCTAGAATTCACTAAGTCAGTTTATCTCTCTTTTTTACAAATTTAATGGTAAAAGAAAGCAAAATATGATACGGTTTTGATATGGGATTTTTTTAGATTATTGAAAGTTTGAAATGATAAATTAAATGATGAATTTTTATTCTAAAACCTTATCCAATAAATATATAAATCTAGAAATGGAAATCATTCCATTTCCATGCCTATAGAACTAAAGGTCAAGCCATATAGCTCTGGTCTACATAGTTATAAGCTTTTGATTTTTAACAATGTTGAGATGTGAAATTATCACCTACTATAACCTAGTTTCAAATAGATCCATCTTCCCACACTTGTATAAATGTTGCTAAAGGAATTTCATACTAAAATGGGAAATAATAGATTTAAAATTATGGGTGTCTTTTTCACCTTGTGAAAAGATGTTGTCCAAGCTTGTTTAAGAATTAACCAGCTTAATGTTTCGATAGAAATATGATTTTATAGTTTACACAAATTGGGTTAGGCTTGAATTATTTTTGATATCTGATTAAAACCTTACTATGTTATATGGGTGATGGTATTATATACATATATATAAACATGAATTCTTTGAATAGTTATGTAAGTATATATGGGTCTAAATATGGACCTTATCTATTGAATCATGTGTATGCATAAATAAATATATAAATCTAGCTAAAATGCATTAAGGGAATTACCAAATGATTACACACATTTTAAATCAATGAGATAAAGTGATAAACATACAACCCTATAAGATATTTATTATTATGTCATATACTTTTGGAATACCTTCTTATGGTATTTTTAAGTAATATGAGAAAGTTATTTATACATATATAAGATGTGTTTGGATAAAAATGTTTGCATAATAAAATTATTTCATGATATTCCAGTTTTGGGAAAAGTTATTCAAGTTATATGTCTTGAGAAAGAAAGATTTTATCTTTTCATTAAAATGATATATTATAGTGGAACTTAGACTTACCTTCCTTTTAGGTTATTCAAGATAAGTTATAGATGATTAACTACCTAGCTGGAATGTGAGTGGAGTCATTAATGGAGTGATTAGTATTGATTTCTCTTAAAATTTTACATATTTATATGATTACATAAATATATAAGAAAATGGATGTGTGTGTGCGCGCGCGCGCTTCATAAGCGTAAAAGGTTTAGCAATCAAATAGTGTAAGAATGTTTATAGTAATCAGCTCAGTGTTTATAAAATGTAATGTGACTTTTGATATAACTTAGATGTATGTAATAATGTTAAAAAAATCTAAGTTTGATGTCATAATGGAAAGTATATTAAACATATTGTCCAAGGTCTAACTGATAAAATCAAACACATGAACTGTAAATTCAAATTAAATAAAAGCAAAACTCTGTTGTTGAGACTAAAATCAAAATAAAGTAGAATTATAATACTATTTCATTTATAACTCATTGAAAATAGCTTAGATGAGAGGCATATTTATAGGTACAATGGAGGCATAGAGCCAATACATTTGGCAATGTGAACACAAGACAATTACCAAATGGTTTGTGTGTTCCATGTGTAATATGTCAATATTGGTGGGTAAATGTCAAGGATATTCTCACCTATCAATTTGACTACAATTTTTACATGTGCATGTGCACATTAATTACCTCATTATAACACCTATGTGACCTCAATATTACATTTAAGCAAGATAAATACATGTGTATGAATAATCCATAATAATAAATACACAATCCTAAACTAACACCCCCCTTAAGCATAGCTTATGTGGGTAAACAAAATTAAGTCTCAGCAACATGGCCTAATGAGGTACCCAAGTACAATGTAACTCTCACAAAGTGGAGGAAAAGGAGGAAACTTGTAGGAAACCCCCCCCCCCCCCCCCAAAAAAAAAAAGAGAAAAAAGAAGAAGAGGACTAGAAGGCCCCCCATAAAGATGATGCTGATGCATCCCATACCCCAAGAAGAGCATGCAAGTGAATATACTTACTCTCAGTGAAGGGTTTGGTGAAGATATCAACTATCTACTCCATAGTCTAGTAAAATTTGAGATCAATGACCTGTTCATGAATGAGATCCCAAATTAAGTGTATATGAATCTCAATGTGCTTGGTATGTTGATGTTGGACTAGATTATTATAGATCTAGATGGTGATTTGGTTATCACAAAATATGATTGTGGGTCACTTGAAATATATACCAAACTTAGTAAGAATCCCTCGAAGCTAAATAGCTTCAATATCAACATTGAAAACCCCTCTATATTTAGCCTCATTAGATGATAAAGCAATAACATTTTGCTTCTTGATAGACCAAATAATTGGTCCTAAACTCAGTGAGAAACTATATCCTGAATTAGACTTATGATTTTGAATATCACCAACCTAGTCTAAATTTGTATACCCAATCAAGTTAATATCAATGCCTTCTCCATAATGAATCCCAAAATTATGAGTACCTTGAATGTAGTGGAGAATCCATTTGTCTACTTTTTATTGTAGCTCATGTGGTTTTTGCATAAACTTAGAGACCATTCCCACTACATATAAAATATCAGGTCTAGTGTGAGTCAAATAGATGAGGGTACCAACTAGTTGTCGATACAAGGTAGCATTAATCAATAGAGAAGAACACTCAACCTCAAGTTTGACTCCAAAATGAAAGGGAGTTGGATCTAGCTTACAAGCATCTATGTGAAACTATGAAATAAAATCAAGAGCATTCTTGGATTGTGTAATGGTAATCCCTGAGTCAAATTGTGAAATCTCAATACCAAGGAAGTAATGCAATAAACCCAAGTCAGTCATGGAGAATCTATCATGAAAAGTAGTTTTTATTATTGAAATGGAGGATGAATAACTCCTTGTGATCAATAGGCCATCCACATATAGATTAATAATCAAGATTGAATTCTCTTACTACAAGATGTAGACATTCAGATCAGAATTGAATCTAGTGAAACCAACTATGAAAAGAAATGAATCCATCTTGGCATACCAATCTTGAGGGGCCTATTTGAGGCCATAAATAGATTTTTTAAGTTTACACGCTAAGGAAGAATCTTCCACAAAACCTTGTGGCTACTTCATATATATCTCCACCTGAAGAAAGACACTCTTCACATCCATCTGATGAAAATCCCAATGATAAGCTGTGGCAATGGAAAGAGTGAGTCGAACAAAATTCATTTTAGTGACTAAATAAAATATTTCAGTATAATCTATGCTAGGAAATTCTGAAAATCCTTTTGATACCAATCATGCTTTAAACTTATCCACTAACCCATCTACTACAAATTTTGTTTAATAGATCTACCTACATCGAATGATTTTCCTTCCCTTAGGAAGGGGTACTAGATCCCAAGTGTGGGTCCTAATTAAGGAGCTATATTCTTCATGCATAGTTGTATCCCACTCAATAATGCTAGATGCCTCACAAAATGACTATGGATCAGAAGCACAAGCAATGAAAACATGTGAAATAACTTGAATTGTGAATGAGTCCATTTAACATCTGATGGATCCCAAACCTAATCACCTACACTCTGTAGAGTCTATCTAGCTAAAAGAGGACCTAGAGTTGGACGATTAGGATGAGATTATTCAAATTTAGAAATATGACTATGAATGGAATGAAGTGAATCTCTATCACTATCCTCATCATTTGAATTAGAATAAGAATCTTCATCAACAAGTATCTGATCTGGATGATCTGAATCATTTAAACTGTCATCATATCCTAGAGATTCCAAAGAGGAGGGAAAAGTGTTAAGCGTGGATTTTGATGGACCCTCTTGAAATTTTATACTCCTCTTAATGAAAAACTCATGTGTGGTAGGATGAAGAAGCCTATATTCCTTAACACCTTCTGCATACCTAACAAATATGTAAGTCTTACTCTGATGTTCCATGGCCTTACATTTATTCTTAGGAATGTGAGACATAGATTGAGATCCAAATAACCTAAAGTGATTAAATTCATGTTTTTTATTGATTTAAGCTTTAAACAAAGTGATCTCTTTTAATGCTTTATGAGGAACATGATTTTGGATATAACAAGCACAATTAATGGCTTCTGCCCAATATTGTGGTGTAAGTGATTTGGATTGTATCATATAGTTTGCCATTTACTTCAAAGATCTATTCTTACATTATACAACACCATAATATTGAGGACTATATGGAACTATTTATTGTATATCAATCCCTTTTAAAGTATAAAATTTCTCAAAGTGATGACTAACATACCACCATTATTAGTGTGTAAAATCCTAATGGTTTTTCCTAACTATTTCTCAATAAGATCCTTGAAATCCTTAAAATGGTCAAATACCTCAGACTTTTGTTGAATAAAATACAACCAAGTATACCTAGATAAGTAATCTATGAAGGTAAGCATGTACCTAGGTCTATTGAATGAAAGCTTTGGAAATGGTCCAAGAACATCACTGTGAATTAGCTCTAAAATTTTAGTGGCTCTCCATGATTTTCCTTTTTCATATTTCTCTTTGGGATATTTACCAAGAATGCAACCTTCACAAATCCCATCAAAAAAATGAACATGAAGCAACCCTATTACCATATCTTGTTGATTGAGTTTTTCCAAATAGTGATAGTTTATATGGCCAAATCACTCATGCCATAGTTTACTCACCCCATCAAAATGAGTGAGTAATGTAGTAGAAGGGTAATCAATATCAAAATTTGAGAAGGTGTACAACCTTTATTGGTGATTTTCTTTCCCAATGGCCACTATAGTATTACTATGCAGCTCCTTAATGATAATAAAATTTGGAGAAAACTCAACTTTCTTGCCTAATCCAATGTGGGTGATTTGATAAATAAATAAGAGATTAGTTGATAGTGATGGAACACATAAGACATTTTTGAATGTTCCATAATTAATTTCAATATATCCTCTTCCACAAACTTCAACAAAAGTGTCACCACTTATCAGAATAGATGGTATAGAACATGGCTTTAAAGATCAGAACAAGTCTCATGAAGAAGCCATGTGATGTGAGGCACCAAAATCAATCACCCATGTGGATGGTTGAGATGAAACTACAATAATGTCCTTGCCCTTACCTTTGCCCTTATTACTTTTTTTTGCCTTAGAAGACTCATGTGTTGATGATCTTGATTTGACTAAATTAGGGACATTGATGTTTTTTTCCTCAAGTATCTTTGTTAGATGATCATTCTATTTCTTCATACATTTCATTTTATCATACCCATTTCTCTTAAAATAGGCACATGTGATCCTCTCTTTCTTGGGTTTCCTACCTGAAGAGGAGGACTCATATGATACTTTTAGCTTAGTATCTAATTTTTGACCCTTTTTTTGTTCTTGATCCTTCTTGTTTTGTTTCTTCTCTTTGTTAATAAAAGTCTTCAGTTTGTCATGACTCAACAAATCATGTGATTTGGAGAACTTCAATGCACCTTTTGAATGAGCTTGTCTTACTCCCTAGTTAATTATTTGGAAAAATCATCTAAGGATGGCATACTCCATGCAGTTCCTAGGGCACATTTTTTAGCATAAAATGTAGAGGTAAAAACTAAGTAGTCAGGACCCAACTTGAAAAGAATAAAGAGGATAAATTGTTCATCATTTTTATCTCTACCACCCAATATTAATTACAACCTAATTGATTTAAGTTTAGTGAAAAAATATTCTATAGTGTCAAAACTTCTTGGACTCAAACTAATGAGCTCATGACCCCTCATTACATCCTACTTTCCAAAGAGTTATTCCAAGGTGTTCTAAATATCATGTGGTGATTTAGTAATTTCAATGTGAAAGAGTAAGTTAGGATAAATAGACAAACAAAAACACCATATGCTTCATCACACCTATTATACCACTTAATTTTATCTACACCAAGTTTTGATTTAGTTTATATATTCATGGTTATCCTATGTAAACCTTTACTTCTTAGAAATGTTTACAGTTTAGATTTCTAGTCATGATAATTGAATGGAGTGAGAAGCGGAACCAAATTATGATCCATGATGCGGTGAAAGTAGAAACTGAATGAACAATAGAGAAGGCAAGGCACAAAATAAACCCCCCTAAAACTATCAAAAAGAACCCTCCCAATTATAGAAGTTTATCACTTTATATTCTAGTGCATATATAATCATTACTTTAGTGTGCATACAATTGGCACTTTATGTTTTAGTGTGTATACAATCACACTTTAGTGCATATACAATGGGCACAAATTTTTTTGCATAATAAAGCCCATCAAATATTAAGATATCATGCATGGCTAAAGATAGCCATAAACATGAGTATGGAGTTGATTCTTGAAGCTTCAACTTATGTAACAAAGACAAATGATGTGTATAGTGAAAATAATATACTACACAATAGTTTTATACTCATATACAATGAATTATAGGTACAAATCTGCATAATAAACTACAAAGATATAGCTGATATTATCAAAGTGCATGATTTGGTGTAGTATTCACCATCACACAATACACACAAAAACAAGATAACTATCTAAGGTTGTTGAACGCATAGTATAGTGTAGTATTTACTATCGTGTAATACACACAACAATAAAGTGGTTGGCATAAAAATGAGTGAAATCTTTGCATTAAAGGCATAAATAATAATTCACACTCATAAAAAATGGATGTCAGACTTAGTTGAGAATGCATCCACAAATGAGCAATTTATTCAATGATTATATAAGTGACAGTGCAAGATCATAAAAATTGGACGCCAGGCTCAATCAAAAATGCATCCATGGGGAGAACAAGAGTGTGAAATTTTGAGTCAAGCAAAGGAGAGGATAAATTTTGTTTTATTTGTGAAGGGGTTCAACTACCTACCAAAACCAGACCTCACCATTCATCTTTGTGAGATATAATCAATGTTACAAAATAATGATCAATAACTCCTTACAATATGATTTCCCACAATAATATTATTTTATTAAAAAATAATTTTAAAAAAGTAATTTTTGTAATTTTTTAAATAGTACCATAATCATTAAAACTATGGTAACTTTCAAAATTATTAGTGAAATTACAAATTTAAAAATGATCCAAAAAGAGGAAATAAAGGTGCATAAAAACCAAAAAAAAATTTAAGTGACTATTTATTATTTTATCATAATAAGAAAATGACCAATAATTTTTATCAGAAAAAATGGATTTGCAAAAAAAAAAAAAATTGTAGATCTTGTCTCCTTATCAAAATTTTATCTATCCATCTTGAATGCTCTTTCCAGATCTACAAAGGTTACTTATATATCCAATACAACTGAAATACTTGCAAATACTGATGAAGTTCACCAATTAGAGAAGAAAAGATTATAGATGATACACACAGATCTACATGATTCTCCTTTATAATCTCAGTTAGAATACAAACTTAAAAAACTACTCCAAATTTCAATAAATTACCAAAAAAATAGTGTTCATTTCTAGAAAAGAGGTCTAATACCATGACAGAATTGTCCAAGATCCAACTGATAGCATCAAACACATGAATTACAAATGCAAAGCAAACAGAAGTAGAACTCTGTTGTTGAGATTGAAATCAAAATAAAGAAAAATTATAATAATATTGCATTCAAAAATCATTGAAAATAGCTTAGATGAGAGGCATATTTATAGGTACAATGGAGGCATAAAGTCAATACAATTGGTAATGTGAACATAAGACAATTGCCAAATGGTTTGTGTGTTCCATGTGTAATATGTCAAAATTCGTGGGTAAAATATCCTCACCCATCAATTTGAGTACAATCTTCACATGTGCATGTGCACATTAATTACCTAGTTATGATGCCCATGTGACCTCAATATTACACTTAAGAAAGCTAAATATATGTGTAAGAATAATCCATAATAATAAATATATGAAAAATAATATCCTATACTAACAACTTAAACTTTAATTGTTATATGTTTGTATTTTATAGACAATGATTTGAGGTGTTGTCTTTTATACGTCAGTTAATAGTAATTGAAAGGGTTTATGGGAATTACCAGATTGTAACCCACATATCTATATTATAACATTAATTAATGGAGTATAATATACTAGCTGAGTTGGTGTGTGTGATTATGACTGATCAATGTGATCTAAAAACTATAAATAAATATTTGGATAAAGTAATCTTTATAGTTAGAACATTATCATTTCACTTATTTGTCTTAGTTTACATGTTTTTCATGATATCATGTTAAATAAATGGGTTTATAGTATCTATCTAAGTTGTTTCACGTATTAGTAGACTTACAACATATGGGTTCTTATTGACTTCTCAATACTCACACGGTTATCATCTACCCATATGTGTATGGAGGTCCATTTCCTATTTGGGAGATTGTGTAGGGGATATATGGTTTGTGGGTGGTGTGAAAAATCACTCTGATGATGTTCTCCCTTTTTGTTAGTTGTCAACCAATAAAAAATCACTCTCATGTTTTACTAATAATTAGAGTGAGCTTATGTGATGCTCATATGTTCCTTGGAAAATTTTACTATTTGTATTATGATGTTTAATACTATAAATGTGTAAATTTAGTATAACTATCATGGAATTTTGATTACAATAGTTGGATGTCTTTGTAAAATTGTTATGGAATTTTGATTACCATATTTGGTTGTAAATTTTTCCTAATTCAAAATATTATTTACAATAGTCGATGTACTTGTATTATAAGCTAAAAATGTGATTTAAATATATATTTGGGATGTTACAATCAATTCATATTTCCTATTTGCTATATAGTTGTTTAGTATCTAAATGGATCGGGGAAATAACCGTTAGGTTAAAAGTAATTAAAAACCTTTGTTACTAGATGCATTTAGTTAGTAAACATTAACCATACTAGATAATAATGGAATGAAAAAAATATATATAACTCTAGGTTAACTTAGTTGGGTCTTAACACATTAAATATGAAGAAAAAACCTAAAGTAAGACATCCCCTACATAGAAATTGGGTTTCCACTCTACATTATGATGTATGACAATTATATCGATAGAATTCACATAATTGAGCCTATTCTTTTAGGGTTCCATTTTCATACATATCAAAGAAATACTGAGTTTATATTACCAATCATGGAAGATCATAATATACTCTCATAAATTGAAATTACAACCATTTTTATTCAAGGTAAATATAGTAAACTCATGCAGGTAGTCTACATCTTAATAATAGATTTATCAACCAAGCCAAATCTTTAAATTTGATTCCAATTTCATGAGTTACTCTACATATTTTTGAGCTTTCTTTTTCAATTATATATTTTATTTATTCAACTGACTAAATTGACTAAACCATCTAAACTATGAATTTTTAAACTACTCATCCCCTTTTAGATACATTTCAAAGAAAAGAAATGATGAGTTAGTTTTTGTTTGTTTGTTTGTGTGGAATTAGTTGCAATAGACTCATGAAAAAGAGGGTTAGCAGGATGTTCTTAGATTTTTGGTTGTGTTGTGGCTTCAGGTTGAGACTCAATTGATACAACTGGGTCTTACAATTGTGAAGCAACTTGCATCAATGTATCTAATTTATTACCTTCTTCAAGCATTTGTACTTTCCATCTTAATAATTTAATTTCCCTAAGAGCATGCTCTAAGGTCTAAAATTATCCTCAAGAGGATGTTGTAGGACTTTCATCTCCCTTGCCTTCATGCATTTCTTCATTCTTCTTAAATGACTGCTCTTTCTCACTTCCTTTAATTGATTATGCTTCCATGCTTCATTTAATTTATTGTGAAAGATTATAAGTGAAGGAAGATGAGTCTTCCTCATTATTGATACTAGCAATAGAAACATTAGTTTCTTCAATTTCATGTTTAGATGAGTCCTCATTGATATGGAGTATAGTAGGAGAGGAGGAGATAGGATGTTTTTGTGGTTTCCCCCTTAATTATGTGAATGCCTCTTACCAACTTGATGAATTTTGGGCCTCTTAATGTTTTTAAGGCTTGGAGGGGATTATTCTTATTCTTCAAATGAAACATGGGAAAGATTCAATTTTATCTTCTTTGTTTCACTCCTTTATCCTACTACCTCAATTGTAGGCTTATTTTCTATATGAGGCTCATCTTCTTCATTTTCTATAGATTCTTCCTCATCTTTTTCTTCTTCTTCAACTTCCTCTTCTTCCTCTACTTATTATTCATAATCTTCTTCTTTTTCCTCATCTACTTATTTTTCCTCAATTACTTATTATTCATCATGTACTTCCTTATCATCACTTGATTGTATATTTGATTCAACATTTTCTTCCTCATCATGTTCTATCACAAATAGAAACTGTAGGAATTATTCCCAAGCTACATTGAGTCTTTTTTTCTTGGGTTGTCTTGAATGATGAGTTGGATGAAAGAATGATGGGATAGATTCCTAGGGTTGCCTTTTTATATCCCCTTTCCATTTTACTGAACAAATTTAATATGAAATTTGGCACATTAATCCTAATTTTATGCCTTATATGATTTAAAAATTTAAAACGTACACCATATAACATATAATATCTTCACACACAAGTGAAATGCCTTAATATAAACACATCATCTCTTTACCATACTTGTGGTAGAGATAGGCATTTGGTACTTTGTATAGAGAAGCTTAATCTCTCATGACCTTCACTGAAGGTTTCCTTTTATAAAATGGTATCAAACTTTGTATTCCATAGGTCACTTATTATGAGTAGGCTAGTAATTCTACATAGAGACCTTTCAATTCACCTTTATTTCCAAACCCCTGATAGTGGTTTTGTCATTGTCAAATAAACTACCAAATTATTCTACTATTTATTAGTCAAGCCCTATCAATTTTTAAAAATATCCCAACCATCCTATATATCTAAAAATGATGGTGATATCTTGATGCTCTAATAGTGGTGTTAAGTCAGTAGGCTCCCTTCTAACATAATCTCCTCCCATGGTGGTTCAACTCAACTAATAGAATAATCAGTAGTTTTTGGTTGTCACTTTGTTGGAATAGGAATAGTTTTAGCTTTGTTAACCACTATCTTTTTTATTTCCTTTTAAATAATGCAGTAATTATTATCATGTAATGTCTCAAGGCATGTAGTTGGCATGCCATTAATGAAAAAAAACACTCCTAACTATCATGTCACTCAGCCTTGATTGGAGGATAATTTAATGGTAGTGTGGAAAGTTAGGGAATAAGTTGATGGGGACATGGAATTGGTGGTGGAATTGAGAAAAAGGCTTGGATGTGAAAATTAGATAGAAATTGTCATAGGTTATGCCCATAGTAATTATGGAAAAAACCATTCACACAAAGTTTATATTAACTATAATTGTTAAGAATTAATTAATGATGTGCCTAAAAAAGTGAATAATTACCTTTATTAGATGGGTTACCTCATCATATGAATGTGTTTAGATGTTAAAATAATGAATTATATTAGAATGACATGGAACAAGATGTTTATATCATGATGGAGGCATGTGGATGTGGATGTGATGTGGAGGCTATTGTGTGTGTCTGTGATCATACTGGATGAGGTGGTTTTTGATGGATTGTATGGTGGTGTCCTTTAAGCTGAAGGCAATGTTCATAGATGAAGGAAACTTATTTATGGAGTCTATAGATGTAATTTTTACTCAACAAGGGTAATCAGATTGACAATGAAATAACCACTGGGTTGCCTCAAAAAACATCCTTTCAAAAATATAGAATGCAATTCTATAGAAACTTATAAATCAGCGTGTATCAATGGAAGACATAGTCTGTAGCTTGAATTACAAGTTATATTATAGATGGTGTGTCCTATAGCATAGATTTGTATCTTGTAGCACAAAATTTACATCCTATGGCACATAACATGGATACTTTAGGTTACTAAAGATAGGTGTTTTATAGTTATAAAAAGCATGGTGATGAAACAAAAAATTTCATTGATTTTGATGATATTTATTCTTTATTTATTTTTATTTTATTTTTTTAATCCCCTTAGTAGGTCAACAGACTAATTTTCCATATATGGGTTGGTTTTATATAGATATTGATCAACTAGAGACTAGTTTGCTAGCCAACACCTGTCAACAAGGCCTAAATGTTTTCATTGATGATTTTTTTAACTATATTTTTTGACTCTACCTGATTAGATGATTAACCAAATATTTTATTCAACCATTAGCCACCCAAAATACATGACTAGATTGGTTGTTACAATATGGTTATTCTTTGTAAATGGAGAGAAATGTTACACTATTGTACCCTACTAAGGTAGAAGTAATATATACAACATGATAAGAGGAAGATGAGGTGTGCTCATTCATATCCTACCAAGTGAATGTTTCTTTAAAAAGGGTTTTTTGTATAATTTAGACATATGACCATTGACTAGTAGGCAAAAGTGTATATGGTCAATGGTATGTAATTTGATATCTCTATTTTAAAACACTTCCTATATTTCATAGTACCCAAAACATTTGGTTCTTAGCTTGACCTTATGATCTTTATATTTATAAGAAAAAATTAGGGTCTAATCTCCTAGCTGAAACTCTCTTGCCTTTATGTACTTATCATGCCAATAGATCCTTTGTTGTTTCATAACTTTAGTATGATGTAGTGATTCCTTTTGGAGTTCATCCAAGGCATTCAACTAAAATATTTTATCCTTTTGTTCTTGTGACAAATCCATTTCCAAGTTCTAAAGTTGTCCTCAAGGTATTGTGTTTAAATTCAATGGGTAACATAGGCTTCTTTCCATAGACCAACTCATATAGAGTAAGGCTAGTTATGGTCATCCATATGATTCAATATTCCCAAACTACTTCATGAAGATAGCTTCCCAATATTTGTGTTACACATTGACTATTTTGGCAAGGATGTTCTCTAACTCCCTATTTGTGATCTCTACCTGTCCATCAGATCGAGGATGGTAGGGGTGGATTTTTTGTGCCTAATTTCATATTCCTTGACAAGGGAATCTATGATATCCAATTTAAATTGAGCCCTTGGTCCATAAAAATTTATCTTGGTACAACATAATGGGTGAAGTTTCCTCATATAATTTTATTTCCACATTCTCATCTTTGGCATGGGTTAAGGCCTTCACCTCAGCCCATTTAGTGACATAATATATGAAAACCAATATTTACTCCTTTTTATTGGATTTGGGATCTATGAGACCCATAAAATCAAGTCCCCATTTATTAAATGGTTCTAAAATGAGCTAGGGATGTAGTGTTATTTATTTAGAATGTGTGGATTCCCCATATGTTGAAATTGATCACATTGACATGTGTATTCAAATGATTCCTTGTGTAAAGTAGACAAGTAGTATCTAGTAGTTAAAATCTTGACGTCAATATTTTTTCAGCAAAATGACCCCTATAGGGTTCATCATGATATGCTCTAAGGATGTCAACAACCTCATCTTCATAGATACATCAATACATGACTAATTCAAGTCTTGTGACTATTTTATTATTTTAGGAAATTAGGTGTTTAATTCCTAAGTAATAAAGGTCTAGAATATGGGAAAATTTTTAGTTTTATGTAGTAAAATATAGGTTTATGATAATTTTATCAACTTAACTTACATAAGAAAGAGAAGACAAATAAAGATTAACTTAGTTGGTTTTATGCTAAAACTGATGATTTTGAGTTTAAAATTTTAGGAGCAGGTTTGGGATAGTGTCTAAAATATAGCTCTAGTCTCTATTTTATGATTGGATATGAGTGCCAAAAATAGGACACCCTAGTGTTTGATGCTATAGTCATTTCCCAGTGCTATTGTCCTAAGGCTAAAATCTTTTTGGGTTTTGTTCATCTACTTAGTATGACCTTGTGTACCAAATTTCAAGTCTTGAAAGTCATTAGATCTCATTGTAACTTTGTTTCAATATTTCATACCTATATTAGTCTACACACATGGAAAAAACAAATAAAATCAATGCAAAAGGGGGAAAAATTATGTTGTGGGAAGAATGATCACACAATAAATAACCCCTACTATTTTGATTGCTACTTACATTAACCCTCAAGCTAAGGTCTTAGATATGATGTAGTTATCCCTTAAGGAATGTGCATAATCAACATGCAAAATTAATGCAAGAATGAATTTCACCTAGGCCCTTCCTTGATCAAGCATGAAAATCTATGTATGATTCAGAGAAGTTGAGCTATACTATTGATTGATTTTATTATATATAATGTGCCAAAATAGTAAGTACTAGATATAAAATGCCTTGTGTAGTCCTTTATATAGGAGACTCATTATTTTGAAGTTGGGAACTTTATTCACATTTTGTTGATATTGGAAAACTTAAGAATGAATAAAAGAAGAGGGGTAAGACTCATCCTATGGAAGAAACTAACTGTTAAAACCAAAATTGTGCTTGGACAATAGTGTTAAATATTAGACACCCTAGGTTTCAACATTATATTCCTATTTGGGCATTTTTGTCTAGGGGGTGTGGGACTTGGGGGGATGGGTCTAGGTATAAAAAGAGGTGCCTGGTCCTATAAGGGTTAAGTACAAAAATCTATGGATGACTAGGAATAAGCAAAGAGATGTCTAGGGAATATATTAAGACCAAGATAAGTTAGATAAAAAGACTTGGCTAAATGTGAATAAAAAATCATATTCTCCACTCGGAGTCTCCTATGAAAGGACTATGAAAAGACATAATATGTATGTTTTATTGAACAATTTAGGGTGTATACATTTACCCCACTTTTAATCTAATGATGAAATGAAATGAAGTACTAAAGTAAAATAAAGAAAGAAGATGTGTACCTAAACTTACCTGTGTGAAGATAAGTGTGTTAAAAAGGGTCTAACTTCTTAGCCAGGGAAGTGGATGAAGAACTAAAATAATGCTTGGAAAAATAAGGAATCCCTATGATAGATGCCTCCTATACTAAATATGAATAGTGCCTAGAGAAAGAAGGAAACCCTATAATAGATGCCCCCTAAACTAAATTTGAATAGTGCTTGGAGAAAGAAGGAATCCTTGTAATAGATGACCCTGTACTAAATCTAAATAATGCTTAGAGAAAGAAGGAATCCATATAATAGATTCCCCTTATAATAAATTTGAATAATCTAAACTATATTTGAGAAGTGCTCAGAGGTCCAAAACTAATATCTATCCTTTGTCCCACATAAACTCCTGGGTCTGAATTTGAGTAACTATGGACCAATCACTGTAGATGATTGTATAGTCCAACCTGGTGACAACCTAAGTAATGCTTGGGTGTAAACCAAAAATGTTGGGAAAATTTTTAAGAAGAAGATGGTATGTCCTACCATCCTAATCTATATAATCCTAGAAGATGAAGGATATGAACATCTATATCATGCCCCCAAATCTAATATGTGAGTGATGCATCTAAAAAATATACAAATATATATAACCACATGTGATATGATCTATCATGTCATGTCCAATGTGCAAAATTGGATATCAAAATAATGTGCTCTGTACTATGCCTATAATATGGTATCTAGTTTGTAACTATGTCATATTATATGAAGCTATATGCATGAGATGTGTAGTAATATATATGCCCCTGAATCTAGTATCTAGATAGTCTATATATCTGTAAAATGAAGGTATATCCCTTTGAATGTCTTAAGTAATGCTAAGGGATCCATTGAAATCTAAATCACTATATAATCTTGAGCTAAGTAATGCTAAGTGACCTATATGGTCTGAACCACTATATAATGTTGACCAATCTAAATTAAGTAATGTTGATAATATAAATACTAGATGTGTAAAAACCATGTTGAGTGATCCATGTAGTCTGAATCACTATATGTTTCAATCGATCTGAGCTGAATTTGATAATTTGACTGCTAGACATGTGATAACTATGGTGTATCCATCTCTAAGAGTGGATAGGTGTAGGAATAGGAAAAATAGGAATGATGTCCCCCTTTTGGGGAGAGGTATGAAATTTGAGATAGAGGAGGTTGAGCCAAAAGTGAAGGCAAGTGGCAAATTGAAAAGGAACTCGGTTAAAATTTATTGAATAGATATAAATTCTATTATTAAATTGGTGAGATTGAATTACTGTGATTGAAACATATCTTTAATTTATTAGGATCAAATCTTGTATTTGGGTATAATAGAGATATAGAAACATTTATGCCATGGTAGGCAAATGAGGTAGTAATTGATTAAATAAAGTGAAAGGTTGATTGATTGAATAGGTTGGGTTGTTTGAATGTTTTTAATGAATATTTGATTGGTGAGGACCAAGTTGTATGAAAGTTGAAACAAGTGTTTGATTAGTGAGGACCAATTTGTGTATCTAGGTATAATATAGGTTTAGAGATGTGTGTTACATGGTAGTGAAATGATGTTGTAAGAGAGTATGGGTTGTTTGATGTCTAAGGTATTGTTTTCATGATTCTGAGGAATAAAATGATTTGTAAAATGGAGCTATAGAGCTCAAGTTATGGGCAAAATAGTATTTTGATTTGAATAAGAAAGTGGTTTGATATAGGAAAATTTGACTGAATCTTGATTCATTTGTGCATTGACTAGTTTGAGAGTTGGAGCTCTAGAGTGGAATAGATATTTGATCACCACCCTATGTGAGAGGTGGAATATTGATACATGTGCATTCTAGCTTCTTATAGGGGAGATTACTATGACCTTGAAACACATGTATCAAATCCTACATTTATTAATCACTAGGTGATGAGTGTCTTTGTAGGATGACATGGGTATGAATGCCTTTGACCATGCATCTAGATACTTTGTAGGAGTGCCTACAAGAGTACATCAGAGAGGTAGTGATAATGACATATTATTGTCAATAATTGTGCATTCGAGTGTTCCACACCTATGAAAGTGGTTGGATGTATTATTAGCTTTTTTTATTGTTGTGGATGGTAGTAGAGTATCTATCACTTATAGAATGCATAGAGTGGTTTGGATCATTGATATGTATGGTACTATGTTTTTCATGGGGGAGGACTATGTTTGCCTATTTATATAGAAACTTATATAGATTCATGTAAGAGTCATTCAGTGGTGGTGTGGGTGCAAGCACTTAATTACATTGCTAGGCTTATGAGCACATAACATTTATGTGGTCGATATGATTGCCAAGGGTGAGTTGGGCATATCCACAACCATTTTTCAAGTGTTGGATGAGTGATTTGGCTATCTTATCTCCTAGGATAGATCATTATAGGAGGTTGATAGATAGATTGGTGGCCATCAATATTAGATGAAGGCCATAGAAAAGATTTCTTGGATGGATAAAGCATGGAGAGCAACTATGGTACATGAGAATGAGTTGTTGGTTACATGATCATTGGTCTAGAGTTTATGATCACTTTTAATTAGAGTGCATGACTTATGTAGTTTGGAGTTTGACAAGATATTCCTCCTATAATGTGGGTATCATTGAGGAGTGCATGGGTACCAATGAGAGTACGTGCTTGTGGGAGACCTACTAAGGTTGATTTGGCGCCGTTACCTATGGATGCATGAGACGTGGTGATAGATATTTATAATGTAGGTAATGTGGGATGTATTGAGGGATATACTACATGGTGGGCTAGGCATTGATGGGCTCCATTATATCCTGTATATGGAGTAGATGTTCCTGTATATGAGGATCTTGAGTTGATCCAAATAATGGGAGGTAATCAATGATTGGATTTTGCATTGTACCTATGTTTGTGATTTAGTTTGGATTTTAAAATATGTATCTAATGTAATATAATACTTCTCATGTGTGTATGTGGGGTGGGAGGTGTACAAGGTGAGGCATCTTCTGAGGTTAGTGGTGGAGATGATGTGTTCTGGGAGACTATCATTGAATCTTCACTACATAAGCTTACACATAATGTTCTTGATGATGTTGTGGAGGAGGGTTTGATAGAGAGAGTGACCATTATGACTAGTGTTTATGCTCATTTATTTGATCAAGCTACTATAGCTACAACTACATATGTTAAGGCAATAGGATAGATATATGAGTTGAGGGCTGAGTGAGATAGACATATGATGCCTCCTCCTGATTATGGATCAATGAGTTGAAATATTGTGGATGATTATGACATGTAGATTTATGTGAGGCGTATGGTCATTTTTTGTAGCGAGATAATCAGTGTAAGAGGCATTCAAGAGTTTGAGGAGGTGCAAGGTCATCGATTTTTAGACATGATTATGGGACTAGTACTAGAGGAGAGAGTGAGATTGAGAGTGAGGGAATGACCCCTATTTATGATTGACTATATTTTAATATGATATGTACTTGAAAACTAGTTATATATATATGGATGCTAGTTTGGTTTTTAACTTATGTGTATTTGTGTTATGGATTCTATAATATATTGGTATTGTAATGTTTTGATTTTGAAATAGTTATTTCGATGTTGATGTTAAATTTGCATATGCTTGGAAAATGGTACATGGGATATGTGACTTGACTATTCTGATATGTTTGGTAAGATAACATTTGGGATGCAATTTAATTGTTCATGATATGTTTGGATGTGTTTTTTAGGTTTGATTTATGATTATATGTAAAAAAAATTATTGGTTTTTGTAATTGGTAAGATTTGATTTGGTAATATTTGGACTTTGATAGTCTGGTTCTGGCTAGGGATCGCTATTTGGAATCAAGAATGTTAGTTGTTAATAGGTGTGGATGTGATATATAATGATGTGCATATTACTTCCCCAATAATGGCTCAAGAATACAAAGGTTATATAGACCTTTGGCTCCATCATTGCCCTACTAAGCGAAGCTATAAACTGATGCTAAAATGAATGTATGTTATATCACACTATGCTATATCACTATATGAACCCTATCTACAACATGAACAAGTGCCCATATTATTCATGTTGTGTAGGAATGTGCTCTATAGCTAATACTATCTACTATGAATAATGCTCATATGTCTAACTAAATAACCAATGGCCTCTATTGTGATGTATATGAATGTGCAATATGCTAAGATGGAGTTGAAACATATGCTGAGGGCTCATTTAATCTTAATTGTAATGGGTTTTTACATGAGATAGGATCCAAAAAACTTATCTATAATGAATATCTCTTTGAAGTATTACTTTATAATGTGGGTTCAACTTGTCTTAATCATAGCAGATTACTATGTGAGATACGACCCTAAAAACTTGGTTGTAATGAATATCTCTATGGAATAGTAATTTGTTGTAGTGCCTATGACTCTACTGGATATGTATATATAACTATACTATGTATACCATGGACTACACTATTATATGTGGCCTACTTATGCTATACTAGTTTCCAAACTTTGTAAATAGTTGGAATAGGAGATCTCTTGTGAGATTCTATCCTAAAACTTACATTGTGCTCATGATGAGTGATTGATTATTCCTATAAAAGAATGTGTTGGGATGAATCAGTCATGAAGGAATCAGGTCTAGGGTTCTATAATGGAGGAGATAATTGTGCCCCCTATGTGAAGTTTATAACACCATCATCAACACATATATAAATTCAATCTTAGTGTCAAAAATAGTTATCATCATTGTGTCCATAGATATGATGATAATTATAAAAGGGTTGATGTGGTTGTCTATGTAAGAGATGTGGATCTCGTTGGTGAATAGAAGGTAATGTGATTATCCTCTTATTAGTATTGCTAATAAAATGATAGATGGGTTATCCTAACTTGAATCAAACTATAGTGGTCCTTTTTAGTAGTTATCTATAGTGCATACTATAGGTTGTGTTTTGAAAACTTGCTCTTTGGTCTTAACTAGTTGATTTTCTAGTTGTGGTCTCCTATCTTGTTTAGGACATGGTGGATGTTGAGTAGTAGGAGTTGGATCTAAAGGTGTTGCTATGAAGTCTAAAGTAATCTAATCAACTGAATCTAACTCAATTAATCCCAATTTATTTTCCAAATCTAGAACTATGTAACACAAATGTCTAAAACAAGGCTCTATCTGATATAGTAGATGCTCAAGAAGAGGTTGATGAAGGCCCTTAATGATATGATAAATATCTATATCTATTGGTTTGTATATCAATCTTAACAAATGAGCCTTGAATCTTAATAGTGCTTGGAGAAAGAAGGAATCCCTATAATAGATGTCCCCTATACTAAATCTAAATAGTGCTTAGATAAAGAAGGAATCCCTGTAATAGATGCCCCATATACTAAATCTAAATAATTCCTAGAAAAATAAGGAATCCATATAATAGATGCTCCATGTACTAAATATAAATAATCTAGATTGGATTTGAGAAGTGCTCGAATTTCCAAAACTAATGTCTATCCTCTATCCTACATAAACTCTTGGGTTTGAGTCTGAGTAACTATGGGCCAATCATTACAGATGATCTTATAGTCCAACTTGGTGATAACCTAAGTAATGCTTGGGTGTAAATTAAAAATGCTAGTAAAATGTGTAAGAAGAAGATGGTATGTCCTACCATCCTAATTTTTATAATCCTGGAGGATGAAGGATATGGACATCTATATCATGCCCCAAAATCTGATATATGAGTGATGCATCTATAAAATATATAAATTTGTATAACCACATGTGATATGATCTATCATTTCATGTCCTATGTGCAAAACTAGAGATCAAAAATAATGTGTTCTACACTATGCCTATAATATGCTATTTGGTCTATAAATGTGTCACATTGTATGAAGCTATATGCATGAGATGTGTATTAATGTACATGCCCCTGAATCTAGTATCTGGATAGTTTATATATCTATAAAATGAAGGTGTATCCCTTTGAATGCCCTGAGTAATGCTGAGTGACCCATTAAAATCTAAATCACTATATAATCCTGAGCTGAGTAATGTTAAGTGACCCGTATAGTTTGAACCACTATATAATATTGACTAATCTAAGTTGAGTAATGCTAATAATATGAATACTAGATGTGTAAAAACCAAGTTGAGTGACAAATGTAGTCTAAATCACTATATGTTTTGACTGATCTAAGTTGAATATGATAATTTGATTGTTAGAGGTGTGAGAACCATGGTGTATCCATCTATGAGAGTGGATAGGTGTAGGACTAGGAATAGTAGGAATGATACCCCACTTTTAGGGAGAGGTATAAAATATGAGATAGAGGAGGTTGAGCCAAAAGTGTGGATTAAAAAAGAACATGGTTGACATTTATTGAATATATTGAAAGTCTATTATTAAATTGGTGAGATTGAATTACTTGGATTGAAAGATATCTTCGATTGATCAAGATCAAAGCTTGTATCTAAGTATAGTAGAGATATACAAATGTTCATGCCATGGTAGGCAAATGAGGTAGTGATTGATTGAATAGAGTGAAAGGTTGATTGATTGAATAGGCTGGGTTGTTTGATGACCTAGTTTTAAAATCTAGGGTTTTAAACTAGGGTTTTAAATTTTTTGAAAATTATGCAATAATTTTAAATTATAAAAATTAGTTGTTGAATAAGATGAATGTAAAAAATATAATACAAAAATTAGAATTTAGAAAATTAAACTCTTGCACAAGATAATAAGGAAAAACCCTAAGTGTGGCTCAGGTTTTAGGTTTTGTTTAAAGTCAAGTTCACCAAATGTTTTACCATTTTAAGAAATTAGGTGTTTAATTCCTAAGTAATAAAGGTCTAGAATATGGGGAGAATTATAGTTTTATGTAATAAAATACAAGTTTATGCAAATTTAATCAACTTAATTCACATAATAAAAAGAAGACAAAGAAAGATTAACTTAGCTAGTTTTATGTTAAAATTAATGATTTTGAGTCTTGAATTTGAGGAGTAGGTCTGGGATGGTGTCTAAATTCTAGTTCTGGTATCTTTTTTTATTGGATAGGAACACTATAAATAAGACACCCTAGCGTCTATCACTATAGTCCTTTCCTAGTGTTTTTGTCCAAAGGTTAAAATCTTTTTGGGTTTTATTCACCAGCTCAGTATGACCCTGTGTACCAAATTTTAGGTCTAAAAGTCATTGGTTCTCATTGTAAGTCTATTTCAAAATTTATTACCTGTATTAGTCTACACACATGGAAACAAAAAATATAATCAAATAAAAAAGTGGGGAAAATTTGGGTTGTGGGAAGAATGCTCACACAATCAATAACCTTTGTTGTTGTGATTGTTGCCTACATTAACCCTCAAGCTAGGATCTCAGATCTGATGTATTTCTTCCTTAGGGAATGTGCATAATCAATGTATATGATTGATGTAAGAATGAATTTTTCTTAGGCCCTTCCTTGATCAAGCATGCAAATCTATGTGTGATGTAGAGAAGCTGAGCTATACTATTGATTGATTTTATTATGTCTAATGTGCCAAAATAGTAAGTGCTAGATATAAAATGCCTTGTGTAGTCCTTTATATAAGAGACTCATTATTTTGAATTTGAGATATTTATTGACATTTGTCCAACATTAGAAAACTTAGAAATAAAGAAAAGAAGAGCGGTAAGACTCATCCTACAAAAGAAAATGACTATTAGAACCATAATTATAATTGGACAATAGCACTAGAAACTAGACACCCTGGGTTTCAGTGTTGTAGTCCTATTTGGGAGCTATTGTCTAGTGGGTGTGGGACTTGGGGAGATGGGTCTAGGTCTAAAAAATGTGCCTGGTCTTGAAAGGGTTAAGTCTGAAAAGCTATGAATGACTGAGAATAAACAAAGAGATGTCTAGGGAATGTAGTAAGACCAAGACAAGTCAGATAGAAGGACCTGGCTAAATGTGAATAAAAACTCATATTCTCCAATCAGAGTCTTCTATGAAAGTACTATGAAAAGAAATAATATGTGTATTTTCTTGAACAATTTATGGTGTATACACTAAAAAATGTGTACCTAAATATCCATGGGTATGGACCATTTTTTGTGATTAAATTCTACCTTTCATTTGGAGAAAAATATTGGCACAAAAATCCTATAGAAAAATAGTTATCAATGTCTTATTACCAAGGAATATTAGTCATTAATGAAAAAATATGTTAATCAAGAAAAGAATCATATATTACAAAAAATTTCTCATTAATTTGTAATCAAGATAATAAATTTGCAACTATATTATCCTTGCCTAGTCTATCAACAATGGTTATATCAAATTATTGGAGTAAAAGCAACCATCAAATTATTCTACCTATTATTGTAGGATTATTCATTAAATACCTAATTGTTTCATGATCACTATGGATGAATACTTAATAACCTATAATTTAGTGTATAAACTTGTTGATAGCATAGAATACAATAAGGAACTATTTTTTTGTTACCATGTAGTTGATTTTAACTCCTTAGAGGGTTTTAATGATGAAATAAATGGTGTAGTTTAAGAACTACTCTTTCTAGCCTAGGACAACTCCTAATGTATAATTAGAAGTGTCTATATGGATATAAAAGGGATAGGTCTAGTTAGGAACTTGTAACACAAGAGTTATTGGAAATAATTTCTTAAGTTCTTATAATGCCTCCTGATATGCAGCAGTCTAGACAAAATTAGCATCTTTAGAAAGAAAAATAAATAAAGGTGTTGCAATTTTGTTGAAGTACCTAATAAATATATGGTAATAACCAAGATGTCAAAGGAAATTTCTAAAATCATTTTTATTTGTTAGAATTAATAAGTATTTAATGATACCTATCTTGGTAGGATCGATCTTAATACCTGCAGGTGAGATATGGCATCCCAACACAATACCTTTTATCATTAACATGTATAAATTTTCATGACTTAAGGATAACTAATGTTATTGACAAAGGAATTTCTCAAGGTTTTTAAGGGATTCCTCTTAGGTTTCTCCATAAATAATGAAGTTTTCCATATAGATTTACACACAATCATGAGAGAGACCAAAAATATGTTCAAGACAACCTGTTGGAAAGTGGTTGGAGCATTGCAAAAACTTGATGGAAGTACTACAATAGGTACATTAAGGACTTGTGAAGTTAGTCTTCTCTTGGTAACCATGTGTTATTATAATCTAATTATAGCCACTAAATCCATCAAGGAATGAGAAATACTTTTTTCCTTCCAATATGTCAAGGACTTGGTCAATAAAAGGAAGGGGGAAATGATCCTCCCTTATAACTACATTAAATTCCCTATAGTCTACACGTGTACCCCCTTTTATAGGTACAATCATAAGGGTTGAAACCCATTGAATACAATAATAAATATGATAGATGAATCTTGCACCCAATAGTTTATGTAAATTAGTTTTGAATATATTTTTAATAGCAGGGTTTATCCTTTGTTGAGATTAGGGAATGGGTTTGCATTCCTCTTTTATTTAGAGGGGATGGGTGCATAAATATGAAGGAATACTTATCATATCATGATAATCACACTAAAAATTTGTCTTTTAATTTTTGGAGCATAATGACTAACTTGGTTTCTTATTGGAGTGTCAACATCTTGTTGATATTGAGGGGTTTTCCTAGGAGGATTTGCCCTTGCTTGGATAGGTACAACATGGATTCAATATTAAATATCAATGGGGAATGGATGAAATGATGTGGTAATAGCTAATGGAAGGTTCTAATATCTTGTGCAAGTTTAGAGGGATCACTCTCAAAAAAAGTATTTTCAAGTGGGCATGTTATACATTGTAAGAGATTATCTACTCCAGGGTCCTCTTAATAAGTGTTTTGTAAAATATGAGAAATGAGTGTTTCTTCCTCTTAATATTTGATGGAGGTGATACAGTTAAGTGTGCAAAAGGTGTGTAAATAAATATGGTACTCATTTACTTCTTCTATGCAAGGAAGTTGGTATTCTTCACAGGAAAGCTTGGTTACTAGATATAGTACTAATTTGCATTTTTCTTAGCCTACATCCAATGAAAGCATCAGCTATGGCCATCCATGGCTTTCCTAAAATGAGTGGGTAACCTCCTAGGTTAGTTTTCAATTATATAATGATAAAATAAAATGGATTTTCCCAAGAATCCATAATTATGACTAGGTCTTCAATCATTCCCCCAAGTTTGATGGTTGATCTATTAGCCATTTTTAAGATAGTAGGTGTTGGGTGAAGTTGTTTCAATCCAAATTGGTGCATAGTTTCCATAGTAATGACATTGATGGCTACCTCTAAATCAATCAATATATTTGGTATAAGTTGGCCATTAATGTTGACATTGACTTTAAGACTACCTAGATCATAATACTTGAGTGGAACTATAATTCCTATAACATAATATCGACAAGTTGGCCAACTTCTTGGATATTTTTGGGATCCTTCCTTTTGTAGCCAGGATTTTTTAAGCGCAATTCATAGATACATTTTATATAAATGGGCACATTTTTGATGGCTTGAAATAATGAAATATTGACACACACTTTTTTTAATTTTCCTAAGATGTCAAATTCAAGTTCTTGGTCAAGGCATTTGATATTTAACCTCTCAAGAAAAGGAGGGTTGATAGGCCCTTCTTGTGTTGTAGTGGAACTTGGTTCAAGAGTAATAGTGGGTTCATGGTTTTATGCATTAGTATGGTTTTTTGTAATCTCCTCAAGAGGTTTTATGATCATGGGTGAGGTGGGTCGTGTAAAACTACATCTTGAAAAAAGATGTGCTTCATTGATATCTAATGTATAATTTATATATTTCATTATTTCAATGGTCTATGTTGGTTAAACCAACTTATTTATGGAGTTTGATACAGGTTGGGAAGGTAGTTTTGGTTGTCTAGGATGTGGTTGGGTGTTTGACATTAAATCTAGTTGTGGTTGTGGTTGAAACTATTATTTCTATAGGAAACTAAAATTATGATTAAAAAAAGGTTGGTTATTTCTCCATGATTATTGCCATGGGTTAGAAGGATAATACCATTGTTGGTTTTGGTTTTGGGGCTGCCAAGACTAGTTTTGAGGTTGCTGCTAATTATTTTGAGTGGGATACCAACTACTTGAGGCCGGGTTTTTTTTTTTAGACTAAATATGATTTTGCATTGGTGTCCATGAATTAGGTCCATTCCAGTTAGCTAAAAATTGAGAATATATAATTATATGGCATACCTTGATTGAATTCCCTAAATGGATATTGTAGGTGTTAAACCACATTAAAAAATTGATATCTATATCTACCAATTTCATGTCATTCCAATGTCTTAGGATTCTACTCCATTTATGTTAGCCACTTTTATTTAAATAGCTTGACATTTTTAGTCTACTTTATTTTTTTGATAGTCTGGACAACAAACCATCAAGTCTTGCTCCATTTCTTATTGCTTCTTTCTTGTGTGAAATGTATCCAACTAAGTAACCACATGGATATTGTTGTCTTGCTTCATATCCTATAGTAAATCACTTACCTAAAATTTTGATAGTAAATTTGTAGATAATGAAGTATCTTATTACTACAATTTTTGTTTCTTGATCTTAAGTAATTCATTCATAGAAGTGCTAAATCATCAAAGGATAGTGTTGAAAAAATTCCTCCAATCATTAGGTCTAATGCTTCCAAATAATATTATATAACTCCTTTCAAAAATATCAACTTAATGGATTCTTTGTCCATTATGATTTTCTTGGATTTTTTTAGGTTGAACACGAACCCTTCCATGTAATCTTATAGTGATTCATCTTCTTCTTGTTTTATCTTAAATATATCATCCCCTATATAGTTTCTTCTTCAACAATAGTCTTGATATTTGGACAAAAGCTTCTCCTTCATTTCTTCCCAAGTATAAATTACATCCTTCCATAGTCCCATAAACCATCTAAGAGTTTCATCTTTGAGTGATGCTAGAAACAACTTTAGGTTTAAACATCTTGGTGATAATCATAGTTGCAACATAGGATATCAAACTCAAAGAGGAATGTATATGGGTACTTGCCTTTTCATTAAAGTAAGGGAGTGAAAAATATAGGATATTATTCATGGGTTCATTTACCCTAGGGTTTTAGATGGTAAAATCAAATGTTTCAGACTCATTGACAATGTTTTATTATTTATGGTCTTCCATGAGCACTCTTTATGTATGTAGACTAGAAGCTTCTGTCACCCACTCTTTGAAATCATTATCAATCTTTTTATTTCTTGGTGTATAGTAAAAAAAGATTTTGGATTTTTATAGAGGGATACAATGTCTCTTATACAAAGGTGAAGGGGTGTAAGTTCTTGAGTATTCAATTTTTTATTCAGTAAAGATATTTTCCAACTCAATAGATTTTGTAGGCCTATTGTCTCTTCTAAAAGCTAGAAGGGATTTAAATGCCTCCTTATAAATGAGATCGGGTGAGGATGGAGGGAGTTTAATGCTATATTCTTCAATGTGAGGTGATAGAGTATAAATTATTAAAAATGGTATAGAAGGGTCCTTTTTAGGTGTATAAGCCTCTTTTTCTTCTAGATTCTTGACTTGTGCTACCAACCAAGCCAATATTTTTTATTTTTCTAGTTCTTATACTAATAATTATAGATGGTCCTCAAGATTTTCCTCATATTCCTTAGTTGATATAATCTATATTTATATTCCTACAACAAAGGTTGACTTCTTAGGAAAGAATCTACCTAAATGATCCCATTCTCTCTACATGTAAATTGACCACTTTTTTATTTTTGCTTGCCCTGCCCTATATAGGGTTAGTGTAGCTTGTGTTGTTTTTTCATTTTTAAAAATTTACCCTTAAATATAAATCAAAACTTTTATCTAGAAACCAGGAAATGTTGAATCTAGAAAATGAGAAATGTTTAATCTAAGAATGCAAAAAAAATAGAAAAAAAGATTATCAATTTTAGAGATTTCAAGTGTGTGACACCTTTCTCGACAATGGAATGAAAATGATGATCATATTTGTACCATAAATTAAACTTGACAACCATGTACAACTTCACCCATGCTCATAGAATGAAGTGACCACTTGATGCATAAAACTACTACTTCATTAATTGTCAACCTAGGGGAATTTTATCTTGATCAGGTAACATCACTGTATGTGCACACTTCACTCATTTACTAAGTTGATTACATATATACACACTTTAATGAATGGAAAATTGTAAAATTATAAAATAATTGAAATAAAATCATGCTTTCATAAATTAAATCAGCAAAATTGACATGAATGAAATACTATGGAAGATTCTTTAAGAAATTAATACTCATTCATAATACTAAAATCATATATAACACTTAAAAAACATCTATAGAATTAAGGAATGAAAATGAATACATGGAAAATAATTCTAATTATCTTCTTTAACAATTTTGTATCTTCCCTACAAGTCCTCCTAAGGGGACCCTCTTCATTTTTTTCTTGAGATCCAATCATTCCCTTCGAATGAAAGCATGTTTACTACTGACTATTGAATTTATTCATATCTTGTAGTAATTAAAGATTGCTACAAAAAGATTACAATATTTTAAATTGATATTACTTAGTCACACTTAGATTGTCTATCTTATTTCTATATTCTCCACTAGCTTATCCTGATTCTCTATTTTAATATATAAAAAGGATATTATAGTTATTGGTTAACAATAAATTAAAACTTTTAAGAATATTCATAATGGAGAATGCATCCAAAAATGGCTACAGGACAAAAACATGGGTGATGTTGTTTGGAAATTGGAATGAGTGAGATACATTATAGTAGGAATTCTCAATGTTCTAACTTATCCTCATCACATATGCTTATATTGATCCATGCATGTTCATTATGTAATCTTCACCATTATAACATACTCGACGAAAATGTTGATCACTACAATTGTTGCATGTTCAGATGAGCTATGAGAAATTATACATGTTTGTTACTACATTTCATGGTATCTATATATTAATAGCCTATTGTCTATGGGACATGAATACCTTGTATGCAATATGGTGTTACGTCTACGCATGTCCAAACTTCATCTTATTACTTCAAGACATAACTATCTAGTTGTTATATATAGGTCTTGTTACTCAAGTTACTCAACACATAATATAATTAGTATAACCATCATAATAAAATATAACATATACAATCAAAATCAAAATACAAAAACTAACTTCATTCTTATAAACATAGTTAAAATACCTTCATGATTTAGAGTAATTTAGAATAGGAAAATATAAAAGGCATATATGAAACATTAGGAATTAGAAGATAACAAGGTAGATATGTAGGGTTCAAGTTATGCCATTTATATGGCTCATCAATAGGTACTTATGATATAATTAGGTGGTGAAACAGGTCCAAATTAAGTGCTCAACTCAATTGAAATGAAAATGGACCAAAACTAACATTATCAAGTATTTATGACTAAATTTGAATGATTTTAGTTAATAACCACTTATGTTCCAAATTATCAAACTCTAATTTTATCCAGAATGATATTGAGAATCATGGACACGTCATCTTTAAGGAAGGCATCAAAGTGGATCCTTAAAAAATGAGGCTATGAAAAATTAGCCCAAACCTAAATCACTTAAGAGCCTTCATAAGTTTTTGGGCCTGACTGGGTATTATATAAATTTTGTCAAGTATTATTGCTCAATTAATTTCCATGTTAATAAAATATGCCTTTCAATGGTTTGAGGTAGTATAAAGTCATTTGAACTGTTCAAGCAAGAAATGCGCACTACACCTATTTTGGTTATGCCCAACTTCTCCAAACCATTTCTTACTAAAACTAATGCCTCAAGAGGTGGAATTGGATTTATTATAATGCAAGAGGATTGAATACTCACAGTCACTAGAAAGGCACTTACAAGGATAAACTTTTATCATTCCACACATGATAAATATATGTTATTTATCTTTCATGCCATCAACAAGTGGTACACATATCTGGTCAGGAGGCACTTTCACATCAAAATTAATCACCATATCCTCATGTAATTATTGGATCAAATCATCTCTTCATCTAGACAATATAAATGGGTAAATAAATCAATGGGCTACATCTAGGAGATTACCTACAAGAAGAATAGAGACAATATTGTCATAGAGAGACAATATTGTCATAGATGTGTTGTCTCACAAGTATGATTAACACAAAAACTTGTGTTAAATATCATTCTCCATGTTATATTTGGTGAATTAGACACAAAATAATTGTCCCATCACTTTTAGATTTATCAAGTCCTTCAGGAAGTAACCACTAACCCTATGTCTCAATTGAATTAATCTTGGGATGGTCACTATTGAAGGCATAAAGAATGCATATTATTGGCACCAAAATCAGCACTAACATAAACAAATCTATTATAATTGCATAAAACTTAATTATTTAGCCAATCAAGATTTATTATAAAACTTATTAAAGTATTCATCATATTTTTTTGGGATGGCATCAAACAAGACATCAAATAATTTTTGGTATAATGTGTGACATTCAATCAAAAAAGGAGAAGCTGTTAGGAATGATCCAACCCTTGCACATCCCTATTTGAGTGTGGTGATATATTTTCATATATGTTTTTGAAGGACTACCAAAATTAGGAATGAAATAAATAATTCTCATGGTAGTGACTCAACTTTACAAGTATGTTCATTTTTACACCCTTGACCATTTATTTACCATCCCACTATTACTCAAAATTTCATCTATCAGATATTGCACTTCATGATCTATCTATCTCATTTATATGTGATTGTGACTCTATTTTTACTAGTCACTTATGGAAGGAACTTTTTCATTACTCTAGTATGTAGCTTAAAATGAGTTATGAATACCATCTATAAAATAATGGTCAAACAAAAAATTATAAACAAATGCTTGGGGACCTATCTGTATTTTTTATTTAATCAAAAAAATCATTATTTCATATGGTTTACACATTTTTAATGGTGGTACAACTTTACATACCAAACTACCACTAATATGAACCAATATGAGGTAATTTAAAGTCAACCACCACCTTCTCTTCATACATACTGTGAACTAGGAATTTGACTAAGAAGAGGAGATTAGTGTTGTGTTAGTGAATGAAACCAAATAAAAAACACAATAAGCTAACATCTTCATGCCTAGTTACTAGGGTGATCTTAGTAATTAAAAAAAAAATGATAAACACAACTAAAAAGTAAGGAAAAACAACAAGAATTCATTCACCTTCCTTAAATGCTCCAAATGCCTTTGTAGTAGTGGCTTGCTCAATTTTATGCTCATGAAGTCCTCATCAATGGAAACTTGGATTCCTCCATCTCTCCTTGGCACCTTTGGCTTTGGCTTGGAATCAATTTGGCATGGTAACACTAGTTTTCATGAAGCTTTTATAACCAATCTTGCATTATAACTTTGCACAAATTAAGCTTAGAAATTATGTGGTAAGGCCTCCTATTTATAGATTTTTGAGTTTGATTAGAATCAACCTGCATCATCCATCTCAGGATTCAGATGTGTGGCTAAGGATTAATCTAGTTTTGAAATTAAAATTGATAAATAGGATCATCAATATTTGGGATAGAGGACCAATTAAGAGGCATGGAGGGCTTTGATGAGGCATGGGAGCCATGAATCTTGATATTTGTGGCATTTATGGCCTAGGGATGTTTCTCAAGAAATGAGGTCACCTGATGATGTAGATATTCAAAAATATCTATGGAATTCTTTATTAGGCCTTGATTTAGATTAATTAGCTCTTAAGCATGTTTAAGTACTTTGTGCACAAATTACTTAAATTGATCAAAATACCTTGTTATTGGTCCAAAATTTGATAGGATTGGAATTGGAAGGTGATGTTAGATGCATTGGATCCATTATCTCATTCATAATATTATCAACATCAAATAACAAAGGCAAATGTCTTGTGAAAGAGATTTTATAGGAAAGCAATCTAGAGCACCTAAGTGTAAAATTGGCATATTGACTCGAAATAAACTGATCAAAAGTTAGATAGACCATAAATTATATTACCCCATTTAATGATATCCTGGCTAAAATAAGCACTTGAATATATCAATTTCAACTCATTTAATGCATTTTAGTGTTTTTAGGCCAAATTGTGCACTTTAGGTGGAAATTGGTTAAAAGCTTGGTTGGAGGATATTGGTGGCTAGATTTAGGTGTCTATAGTTTGCCCCTATTTGGAAATATGTTACAAACCATAGGCAAAGTAATGTATTCTCAAATAATTAGAGATGGCATGTATTACAAGAAGAAGATGATGACTAAAGACCAAAGCTCCAAATGGTTTTGGGAATCCTATGATGATCCCCCCTTGAGGGAGTAAATGTTACATTTGTTGATGGATGGTCCCTCAAAAAGAAACAAGAAGAAAGGTGGAATTAACCCATGTTTGAGATTAATCTAAATGAGAAAATGCTTGTAGGCATTGATGTGAAAAAGATACTAATTTGCCCAAAGGTGGTTATAATTAGGAAAAAAAGTCAAAATAATGATTTTTCTATAGGTGGTTATAATTATTATGAGGACCTAAATTGGGTAAATATAATGGTGCCCCAGTTAAAGATGATTAGAAATCATAACTCAAGGATATAACCTATAATAAAAATTAAAGATGAGTAGGTGCAAAGTGATGAAAGAGATGGATAAAAGAATAAGATTGATTAGTGTGAGTGATTCAATTGTACCTACTAATGAGGAGATGCTCATCCTGATTAGCAATGATACAAATAAAATGGTTAATGGGTTGATTTGATTAAGGGTGGGATGGGATTATTTTCCAAGGTGTTGAGCAAAAAATTTGGCAGTTCCATTGACTATAGACCTTTAATCTAATTTTCACTATAGCATGTGATGGTAGGCATCATGATAGAACACCATGAAGACTTAGTTGAAATATGCATAAGGATTGACTCCTGATCCAATAAACACTTGAAAATAATACACCAATGATAAAAACAATGATGATAATATTGACATATGACTATGGATAGGCTCAAGAATAATGTGCTTGAGGAATCACCCATGAATGCATATAGATTGAGCCGAGGCAATAGTGTTGAAAACAAATAAATAGGAAAGTGAACAAATAAAGAAATAAAAATAAAACCAAACAAACAACTTGAAATAAATAAACAAATATAAATCTTGAAAACAAAAGAAAATGGAAGCATCCTAACAATGATAATTCCCTAGTAAGGTAGATCAAGGATAACTGACTAGGCTTAGACATGAAAAATATTTTTGGGTTTTTTGAAATGTTATGAATGTTTTTAGAATTTGAGGTATCTTAACTCAATCGAGAATGACAAGATACCTAATCATAAAATGGTGAGAGCATTTGGCTTAGGTTACTCAAAAAATGGCAAGATCATATGGAAAGGGGGACTGAGGTGACCTCAACATGAATTGAGCATGATCCACATAGTCCTAAAAAGACCTCAAGTCATAGTAATTCTATCCACACAAAAGGTAGGGAAAACCCAACTAGGTCCCAACAATTTTCAAATCTAGGAAATGTCTAGTCAAATGAAAATAGTGATGGTAAGGTGATGCAAAAATACATGGTAAATAAGTTTTGACCCTAGTTTACCCATAGGTAGTTATAAATAGGATATGAGAGGTCAATGATACTAATTTACCTAGAGGTAGTTATAATTAGTAGCAATACTAGTGAGACATTGATTTGCCCATAGACAATTATAATTAGGCTCACATAAATAAAATTGATAAAAGATGAAAGATATCTTGCCAAATCAACTATCACACTACTTTCATATAATATCATTTAAACACAAATTGGATTGATTATTGAAATAGATTAGAATCCTCTCACAAAAAGTTGGGAAGAACTAAATGAACCAAGATCAAAATAAGATTAGGTAGGATGACTAAAAATAAGCTTTGGTCTAGATAAGAATGGAATGGTTAGAATGGTATGGTTTGCTTAGAATAATGACGGTTTTTGATAGATTGGATAAAATGGTAGGAGGGTTTGCCCCTAAGTGATAGGATGAATAGCAGGATATGAAACAATGGCAAATGGATATGTAACAATGGTAATGACATGGCAATGTGAAATGGTATGGTACATGTTTTTGGCCTAGGTATGGTTTTTTATTCTATTATTCATGCTGATGGAAAGATGCATGTCCTAACCAACAAATAATATAGACTAAATACTCAATCATGTTAATTATCCCACACCTTGTCTAAATAACTACTCTATCAAGAACTCGATGCATATCTTGTTATCAAGAATACTTTTGTGATCTTCATTGGTCATTGATTTTGATTCCTTCAAAATTTGAAAAAGGTATCTTTGTAGCCTCTACAAAGGAAATTATAACCATAGATGGTAAATAAAGACAAATAATGGATGTGGTAGGTTTGATTGTGAAATGAAATGGTCGATGATAATGGAAAGGGTAATGGTGGGGAAACAAATGAAGAACATGAATTTCAGTCACATGTAATGTTGTTGATGTCAAATTCAACATAACTTTGGTTGTGGTAGGGCCAAAGACTTGTTCTCTTGATAGGACCACTAGATTTTTCTATTGTTTGATCTTGAGAGTAGCTACCATTTGATTAGGCTGTAGATTGGAAGCTATTTTGATTTGATCTTTGATTTTGTCTTCATCAAGAAGTGAAGAACTTTTGTGCTCAACTATCAGTGCCTCGATGAGGTTTTCACCAATAAATTTGTCTTGATTGTCTCGTAACACCTTCAAGAATGTTTTACTAAGGAATGTTGACTTTTGACTTTGATTATCTTCTAGTGCTTTTGAAAAAAATTCACTAGAAGATGTTGAATTTTGACTTTGATTGTCCCATAGCACCTATGAAAAGGTTTCACTAGGAGAATGTTCTTCTGCTATATGAATGTCTTCTTGGCCTCCTTTCTCTTCTTCAACTGCTATGTCACCATGGATGCATTTCAATAAAGTGTGATTTTTTTTATCCCAATCGACACTTGTGGGAGATGGAATGTCAATGATATGGCTATTTTGGTTGATGTTAATGGCCTTTGGAATGGTAATGGAATGGGGAGAGGTTACATAATCCTCATAGAAGATACTAGGATAACTTATGTTGAAGTTGAAGTACTCATCCTCAAAAACTATATAAGGATCACAAATGTATTCAAATTGATTTACCAAGCATGCATAACCAATGTTGTAACAACCACAGACATATTATTCTTCTAAATTTGATTCAAACTCAAGGAACTTTAAATCCATTATTAATACTAATGTTGATTCTAATTCTGATATTAAATATGATGTTAGTCAAAGATTAAAACCTGACTCTAACTCTAATTTTTCATCTAATGGGTACTATATTATAATGATGTCTTGTTGAATATTTGGTTTTGGACAAGTAATGACCTGTGATGTCATAATAGGCTCCACAAAAATTGGTTTGTCAAAGTGGGACTCTTTTAGGATGGGAAAAAGGTCAAGAGATAACTCCTCAAAGACTGGCTTGTCAATAGGAGGCTCTTGAAAATAGTCACATGGTTGAGGTAATGATTTTCCCAAAGGTGGTTATAATCATTAAAAAGTGACTTGATAAAGACTGGCTCATAAGTGTGAGACTCCTTGATAACTAGGATAAGATCAATAGGTGATTGATCATAGGATAAATTATCAAAAGTGGTTGGTTCAACAAAAACATCTTAAATTGGTTGGTTCTCTTAGCCTTGGTTTCCAATGAGTTGGGAATTACCAGTTTTGAACATAATTTGATCTTTGAATGATTGGATTGGTTGAGGTTTGGTTGGGATTGGCACTAGATGAGGAATGACTTGTGGTTGGATAATGATAGGGCATTGGGGATCATTATTTCTCACATGAGCCAAAGGATGAAGTCCTAAAATTGTAATGATAGGGCATTGTGGAGCTTGATTGCTCACATAAGCCAAAGGATGAGATCCTGGTATTGAAATGGTTTGGCATTATAGAACCTGATTGCTCACATAAACCAAAGGATGAGGTTTTGGTATGGGAATGGTGTGATATTTTGGTCCTAAAATATAAATAGTATGATGTGGTGGAGCATGATTACTCTCATAAGCCAAAGCATCCAAGTCTTCCTCATAAACCATATCATCCTTGTTGTGAGTTGGCTCATAAGCTGGCTCTTGAATGTGTTCCATGTACTGATTATTGTAAAGAGGGTATGGATCCATATCATAAATAACATTATCTATAGTTGGGTATTCAAAGTCCTCCTCACAAGCCTCTTCATACCAATCTAGGTCTCAAGTTGGATCATGAGTTGGTTTGTGACTTTGTTCCCCATATGGAGTATTGTAGGGAGAATAATAAAAATCCTTAGAAAATATTTCTCTATAGGGGTTCCTAGTGGGATTTTATGTAGCCATTCTATCATAATTTGGATTGTACATGACTCCACCATAAGTGTAGCTAGATATATCTACATAAATGATGAAAACATTGAAATAAAAAAGCTTAGAGTTTTAGAAACTCTAAAAAAATGTCCAAAGGACAAGTGGTTCAAACTTGATCTAACTTGGTCGAAGGGGTGGATCTATATCTCCAATATAGTCTGAAAGTGGAGTTGTATCTCCAAAATGATTTGTGATAAGACTTGGCATAAAATAGTCTAACATCAAATGTCATACACACAAAAGGTCAAGCATTTGAATAAAAACTAGTATGTCAAAGGTTTAGGTCAAAGTGTTCTAAACAAGGTCTAAACTAGGAAAGAGAAAAGTTAAGTTACTAGGTCTTCTGTCCAAATGTAGAGTCAAAATCTAAACTCAAACAAATAGGCATATGCTAGAACTTTTGGCCAAACAACATCAAAAGCTAGATTTGAAACAAAGGTTGATGTGATTTGATTTAATTTAGCAAGTTTGGAAATAATTTTGACATAGACCCGACACATGAAATAAAAAATAAAGATGATCAGTTGGCATAAGGCATATGACAAAAGGCATCAAAACACCACATTCTCTTCATACATACTATGAACTAGGAATTTGACTAAGAAGAGGAGACTAGTATTGTGTTAGTGAATGAAACCAAATCAAAAACACACTAAGCTAACATCTTCATGCCTAGTTACTAGGGTGAGCTTAGTAATAGAAGAAAATGACAAGTATAACTAAAAATTAAGGAAAAATAACAAGAACTCCTTCACCTTACTTGGATGCTCCAAATGCCTTTGTAGTAGTGGCTTGCTTAGTTTTGTACTCATAAAGTCCTCATCAATGGAAGTTTGGCTACCTCTATCTCTCCTTCACACCTTTGGCTTTGGCTTGGCTTGGAATCAATTTGGCATTGTAAAACTAGTTTGCATGAAGCTTTTAGAACCGATCTTGCATTATAACTTTGCACAAATCAAGCTTAGAAATGATGTGGTAAGGCCTCCTATTTATAGATTTTTGAGATTGATTAGAATCAACCTAAACCATCCATCTCAGGATTGAGATGTGTGGCTAAGGATTAATCCAATTTTACAATTAAAATTGATAAATAGGCTCATCAATATTTGGGATAGAGGAGCAATTACAAGGCATGGAGGGCTTTGATGAGATATGGGAGGCATGAATCCTAATATTTGTGGCATGTATTGCCTAGGGATATCTTCCCAAAAAATGAGGTCACCTGAAGATGAAAATATTCAATCTTCATTTCCAATAATGAGATATTCAAAAATATCTATGGAATTATTTATTAGGTCTTGATTTGGATTAATTATCTCTTAAGCACGTTTAAGCACTTTGTGCACAAATTACTCAAATTGATCAGAGTGCCTTGTTATTGGTCCAAAATTTGACTAGATTGAAATTGGAAGGCAATGTCAAATGCATTAGATATATTATCCTATTTAGAATATTATCAACAATAAATAACAAAGGCACATGTCTTGTGCAAGATATTTGATAGGAGAGTAATCCAGAGCACCTAAGTGTAAAATTGGCATTTTGACTCAAAATGAATTGATCAAAGTTAGCTGGCCCATAAATTACATTTCCCCATTTAATAATACTTTGGCCAAAATCAATACTTGAATATATCAATTTCAACTCATTTAATTCATTTTAGTGTTTTTAGGCCAAATTATGCACTTTAGGTGGAAATTGGTAAAAAGCCTGGTTAGAGGTTATTGGTGGCCATATTTAGGTGTCTACACATACCTTATAGGAAGCTCTAAGTTACATGTAGTTAATACCACACTCTACATGTGTGCAATTATCCTTAAAAATCTCAAGGATAACCTCCATCTATCATAAAAACACATGAAGCAATAGACCAATCAACACCACTCAGAATGGGATTTTGATGTTGGTGACATGGTTAATCTATGGATCTAACCTTAGATGTATCTCTATTTGAATCTAAAGGATCATAAAAACCTCACACCAAATATTTATGGGCCTTATAAAGTGATTTAAAAAATTTGCCCCATAACATATAAGTTATAACTTCTCTCCTCCAAGATCCATCTAGTTTTTCATGTCTCATATTTGAAGAAGGTCATCAACCAACATGTTCTAGCCCATATGACACACTTGGAGCTTGATATTGAAGGATCTATCCTTTTTTAACCTAAGTCTATCCTGAGTAGGTGATCCCACCAACTCCATAATCATATTATCACCAAATTTTTGGTACAATGGCATGACATTTAATTTAAAGACATGACATGGGAATTCCAATTCCAGTTATAATAGTAATTTCCTCATCTCGAGCTTTTTTAGTTTGTATTATGTATTATTAATAAAAGATTAGATACACATGCTTTTCAATCTATCCCATTTGTTATTTTTAATAATCCCACACATATGGGAGATATTAGTTATTTTGAGTAGAATATCTTAAATAGAGAATTTATGTATGAGGAGAGATGATCTATTGATTTTTTTTATTAAGACATGCTCAAAGGAGGTTTCCCTTCAAATAATCCCATTATAACTTTTAGTGACCTTATTTAATTTTAATAAAATATTATTATTCTCTTTCTATTTAGTGCATATTAGTTATATTTTTTTTGTTATTTTAATTTGTTTTCAAGTAGGTTTCTAACAAATTCTTTCCTTGTGTGAGATTGAGTGCTATTGCTTGTTAGTGTTAGGAACATGACACCATATGTAACTTTTAATTATTTTTATCTAAAATTTTTGGTGTCATGATATATATCACACACTCTTCTTCTTATTTTTGGTGCCATGATACATGTCATGCACCTTCCACATAGTTATTACTTAGTTTATTCAATATATTTATCATTGATATATCTATCTTAACATGATAATTGTATGTTTAGGATACATGTTTCATATGTATTCATACACTCTATTCTTAATATGATGATATTTTATCCACATGTTAGTGTAGACACCTAAAAGTGGCCACCAATGACCTTCAACCAAGATTTTAACCAAGTTCTATCAAAGCATCACAATTTAGCCTAAAAAAACTAAAACACATTAAATGAGTTTAAAATTTCATATTCAAATGCCGATTTTGGCCAGAGTATCATTAAATAAGGTAATGTAATTTATGAAGAAGCTAACTTTGATCAGATCATTTTGAGTCAAAATGACATTTTCATACCTGGGTACTTTGGATTTCTCTTTTCTACCAATTTTATTGCATAAAACACATGCCTTTTTTTATTTTATGTTAACAAAATCCTAAATGGGATAACAGATCCAATGCATCTAACATCACCTTCCAATTTCAATTCGATCAAATTTCAAGCCAATAATATGACATTCTGACCAATTTGATTAATTTGTGCACCAATTGCCAATATGTACACCAAAATTGATAAATCATGTTTAAGGTTAATTAATATGAATAAAGACATTAAGTTAATTTTTAATGTAACTTGTTGAATATTTATTTTTAGAAATTAATATTGAATAACTACATCATCAAATAACATCATTTCTATGAAGTGGCATTCCTAGGCCATAAATGCATAAAATATCAGGATTGTGGGTTTCCCATGCCTCTTTAATGCCTCTTTATTATCTATAAATTTATTTACATAATTGGATTTATTCATGGCCACACATCTCAATCTTGAGATGGATGTTCATGGTTGATCCTGAACCATTTTGAAAATTTATAATAGAAGAGTCATGAACATCATTTTAAAGCTTGGATAGTGCAAAGTTCTAATGCTTAAGTCATTCCAAAATCATTGAATTTTAGTGTTATAATTCCAAATTATTAAACCAATACAATCAAAATCCAAAGGTGCCAAGAGGATATGAAGGTAGCCACACTCCATTGAAGAAGATCTCTTGAAGCACAAGCTGAGCAAGCCAAAGAAGGAGCCTTTTGGAGCAATCAAAGATTTGGTAAGAAAATTTTGTTTTGTATTCATATCTCTCATTTCTTTCCATTTTTTAGTTATGTTTTCAAATGGTTTTTCCTCATTAATCTCTCTTTAGTGACTAGACCTAGAGATGTTATGCTAGTTAGTGTGTTTCTTTTATTTTGTTTTCATTTTGGAACTAACATGATACTAAACATCCTCTCTTGAGTCAAATTCTAAGCCTACATAATGGCATGGCCAGTACAACCACACCTCATGAATTTGATCAAAAATCACCTAAAATTAATGTACTAACCATTATCATGTAGGATCTTGGAGTGTGGAAGTAATGAAGGTAAAAATTTGAGAAAAAATCCATTCTTTTAAGTCAAGATTTTGTTCTTGAGACTATATAACCCAGCTTGATTAACAACCTGACTCGGTTACCAACGCAAACTGGCTACCAAGTCGACTCAGCTACCAACTCAACTTGACTACCAACCCAACTCAATTACCAAACCTAACTTGGTTGCCAATCTAACTCAGTTTCCAACTCGACTTGACTATGTAACTCAATTACCAACCCAACTCAACTCCCAACCTAACTTGGCTACCAACTCAAATTGACTATTGTAACCCAACCCAACCCAACCCAACCTGAGAACTCAACTTACAAATTTATTTGTTTTACTTGAAAAAATGCTTTAAAGTTAAAAGAAGTGTTAATCATTTTATTGTAAGATTTACTTGAACAAGTGGTAAAACAAGCTTAATTAGTACTTTTAAACTTATTTTTAGATGTTTTAAAAAGAATTAGGTATTTTCACTAGGGGTTTAAATAAGAAAATTTCCATGTTTATTTTAAATGTTTTGATTATTATTTCAAAGTTTAGAACTTAAAGCTAAGGGGCTAAAAGAACACCACCACACATTTTGTGTAGTGCTTTAAAATTGAATACACTTCATAGTTTTTACAAGTTATTTTCATTATTTGTTTAGTCTAAACTTGTTTTAGTAAATAGGGAGTTGTGGTATGCTCTCCTATCCATCCCCTTGAGGGAACTTTTGTGATTAAAATCACCAACTTATTTTTGGGTGGTTTGCAATTATTTTCATTTGTGCATCTTAAAGCCAAAGGGCTAGTAATGAATATAAGTAAACACTTTCAATTTGGTGCAATGAAATTAACCTCACTTCAATTATTTTCAAAATTGCTTATTGATTGTGTGTTTTAGTGAAAAGAGACATACATGTATGCTCTGCCATCTATCCCCTTTAGGTAAATTTTGGGATCAAAATCACCATCTAATCTTACTTTGAACCTAATCCAAGGCATAGAAAGAACATTGTTTAAAGCCCTCCCCAAAAAATTGTAATATTACTAGGTGATCTTGAGGTGACCATAAAGTCTTTATATTATGTCATTTATTTCATGCATCTTGGCTTATAAGGGGGAATTCATTACCTCTCATGAGTTCTTTAGGAAAGCCTTGACCCATGAATTCATCTCTCAACATTTTCTTCAACCCCTCTCCATGGGGGTATATAAATTGGGATCACCCCATTGAGATTAGAGGTTTGAGTGGCTAAACCACCTCATAGCATTGGGGCTAAGCCTGAGACATACGAAAATATTAGACATTGCACTACACTAAGTAAGTAATGAATGTAGTAGTTGTAAAAAGGGTTAAAACTCTTTATAACAAGCCAAGTATTGTGAACCCAAATTATGTGAACTTCTTTTTGCACAATGGACGTGAAAGTTTTGTGTAATTGATCCATCTAAAATAAATAAAAACCAATCAGTTTTAGTCAACCCTACTTTACCACACCCTTGATAAGAATTTTGATGATTTACTTGTATTTTTTCATTTTCTTGCTTATTGTTTTGAGACTAAAACTAATATGTTTGTTTATAAACCATGTCAAAACCAATTTGTTTATATGTCACTATTTTATCAAAAGAGGCATTATGCTATCCATTTTACACCACACTTGTGCCTTGAAATTTTTGCTAAACATATTTGTGTGTGTGTTACTTGTTTGAGATTGGCACCGTTATGTTGCCCACATCATTATCAAGTTTGAGCCTTTGAGTATTTAAAACATAACATTGATCACATCATTAGAGTATCCTAATTTTGTTATGCTTCTCAATTCATTCCAAGACTTGTTTACATTGTATCAAAAAAAAATTTAAAACCATGTCACATATGCCATTTGGACCTTTTTTATGCACCATTACGTTGTCCAATCTTATCTAGCTTATTTGGTCAAATCCTAGTCTTCAATGTTGAGTTTTCAATTAACCTTGTCAAGTTTGCATTCAAACATTGATTGATTTTTGTTTAATCCTCAATTCATGGGGTTGATACACATATATTTCTCTTTTGGGCTACATAACTTTGGTTAGTTGATTACCCAAATTTAAAAATTATTGTTTTTTTATTTAGAGCCTATCCTCATCATTGTTTATGCCTTTATTTGGGAGAACACAACATTTTTCCAAAAGACTTTTACCTTATGACTACTACCAACTGATCATGTTTATATTTGATTTTGTATGCCAGGTCTATGTCAAAATCATTTCCAAACTTGTTAGATTAAATCAAATCATATCATGCCTTTGTTTCAAACCTAGATTTTGACATCATTTGGCCAAGAGTCCTAGCACAACCTATTTGAGCCTATATTTTGACTCCACATTTGGATAAAAGACCTAGAGATTCTTTTTACTTGCCTAGTTTAGACCTTATTTAAAACACTTAGTCCTAGACCTTTGACATGCCATTTTTTATTTAGATGCTTGACCTTTTGTGTTTATGAAATTTAACATTAGACATTTGATGTTATACTATTTTATGCCAAGTTTTAACACAAACTTTTTTGGAAATACAACTCCATTGTCATACCATGTTGGAGACATAGCTCCACCCTTTTAACCAAGTTAGACCAAGTTTGAACTATTTGTCTTTTGGAAATAGTTTGTAAGAGTTTACAAAACTCTAAGCCTTTTATTTTAGATCTTTTATCATTTATGCAGACATGTCTAGCTACACTTATGGTGGAGTCACATACAATCCAACTTATGATAGAATGGTTGCATAAAATATGACTAGAAACCCCTATAGAGATAGATTTTCTAAAGATTTTTATTATTATCCATACAATACTCCATATAGAGAACATGGTCAAAATCTATAAAATCCAAATCAAGTTACCGACTAGGATGATATGGTTGATGAGGAAGACTTGGATGCTTTGGCTTATAAAAGTAATAATGATCTACCATGTCATACCATTTCTATTCCAAGACCATAATGTCTCACCATTCCCATATCAAGACCTCATCATTTGGTTTATGTGAGCAACCAAGCTCTAAAACACCCTAAACTTGTCCTTTTAGGACCTTATCCTTTGCCTTGTGTAAGAAATCAATATCCATATTTCCCTATCATTACCATTTCAGGACTTCATCCTTTATCTCATGTGAGCAATCACATTCTCCAATACCCTACCATTATCCAATCACAAGCCATTCCTCATCTAATACCAATTTCATCCAAACCTCAATCAAGCCAATCATTAAACAACCAAGCTATATTCCAAAATAGTATGTTCCAACTCATTAGAAACCAAGGCCAAGAGAACCAACCAATCCAAGATGTTTTTGTTGAACTAACAATTTGTGATAATTCAACCTATGATGAATCACCTTTAAATCTTATACCTATTATCTAGAATTCTCACTTTGAAGGGTCAATCTTGGTTGAGTCACTTCTTAATGATTATACTTGTCTTTGGGAAAATAATTACCTTGAACATATGCCTATTTTTCAAGGGCCTCCCTTTAACAATTTAGTCTCTAAGGAGTTGTCTCTTAACATTTTTCCCATCTTAAAGGAGTCTCACTTTAACAACCTAGTTTTTGTGGAGCCTATTATACCATCACAGGTCATCACTTAATCAATACCAAACATTCAACATGACATCATTATAATAGAGTACCCATCAGATGAATAATTAGTGTTAGATTCAGGTTCTATTATTAGATTGATATCAAATTTAGCATCAGTCTCAACATCAGATTAAGAGTCCTTTGAGTCAAAATTAGATTCAAAAATAGAATATGTTCATGACTATTACAATATTTGTTATAAATTCCTAGAAAATCAATTTGAATACATTTTTGAACTTTCTAAGATGTTTTAGAATAAATAATTTAGCATCAACAAAAGTTATCCTAGTATATTTTATGATTATTGTGCTACCAAACTCCATTCCATTACCATTCCATAAGAACTTACCACCAACCAATATACCCACTTCATTGAAATTCCATCTTTTACAAGTGTCAATTAAGATTGAAAAAATCACACTTTATTAAAATGCATCCATGGTATCATAGTAGTTGAGGAAGAATAAGGAGGCCAAGACCACATTGATGTATTAGAAGAACACTCTCCTAGTGAAACCTTTTTAGAGGTATTAGGGGATAATAAAAGTTCAAACACAACATCTTCTAGTGAATTTTTTTTGGCAGAGCTAGAATAAAATCAAATTCAAAATCCAATGTTCATTAGTGAAACATTTTTAGAGGTGTTATGGGATAATAAATACAAATTCAATGGTAAAAACCTTTTTGAGGCACCAATAAGTGAGCACAATTTTTTTTCACTACTTAATGAACACAAAATCCAAGATCAAATCAAAATATATTTTAATCTATAGACTAATCAAATGGTAGCTACTCTCAAGATTAAACCCCAAAAAAATGGTGGTCTTATCAAGATAACAAGTCTTTGGCCCTACCACATCCAAATTTATGTTGAATCCAACATCAACAACATTATGTGTAACTAAAAGTCCCGATATTCATTTATTTTGCTACCATCATTCATTCCATTGTCATCCACCATTACATCTCCAAATTAAACTAATCATCCATTATTTATCCCTATTTACCATCCACAACTACACTTTCCTTTGTAGAGGTTACAAAAATACTTTCTCTTAATGTTTGAAAGAATCAGAATCAATGACCAATGAAGGGCACAACAACATTCTCAACATCTAGATCTGCAACCAGTTCTTGATAGAGAAGTTATTTAGATGAGGTGTGGGCTAGTAATTAACATGATTGATTATTCTATTTGTATCATTTGTTGATTATGATGTGCATCTCCACTTTAGTAGAAATAACAAAACCATATACCAACAATAATCATCCAAGACAAAAACATGTACCATACCATTTCATTTTCCATAGCCATTTACCATTGTCACATATCCTAGCCAATCACCTTACCACTTGGGGGCAAACCTCTTAGAATTATATCCAAGTTTATACCATCCTTCTTATCACCCTATCCAATCTATCAAAAACCATCATTATCTTAGAGCAAGACCATTCTATTTTACCATATTATTCCTATCTAGACCAAATCCTATTTTTATTCATCATATCCAATCCTATTTTGATCATGGTTACTTTGGCTCTTCCTATACTTTTTATGAGAGGATTTCAATCAAGTTTCAATAATCAATCAAATACATGTTTAAATAATATTCTATGAAAGTAGTGTGATAGTTGATATGGCAAGATATCTTTCATTTTTGTCCTATATCAAGTTTGTTTATGTGAGCCTAATTATATCACATGCTGGGGCAAATTAGTGTTCATCAATATTGCCACTAATTATAACCACATATGGGAAAATTAGTGTCATTCATCTAATCTATTGTATCCTAGTTATAATGACCTATGGGAAAACTAGGGGCAAAATTTTTTTATCATGCATTACCACATCACCTTGCCATTAATGTTTTCATTTGACTAGCCATTTTCCATATTTGAGAACTTATTGAGACCTGGTCAGGTTTATCCCTTTATTTTGTATGTATGTAATTACTGTGACTTGAGGTCATCTTAGGACTATGTAGGCCATGCTTAATTCATGTTGAAGTCACCTTAGTACCCCCTTTCTATGTGGTCTCACTATTTTACAAGCAACTTAAGATAATGCTCTCACCATTTCATGAGTAGGTATCTTGTAATTCTTTAATGAGTTAAGATACCTCAAAATTCCAAAAACATTCATAATATTTCAAATTCTAAAAACATTTTTCCTATCTAATCCTAGCTATTTATCCTCAATCTGCCTTACTAAGGCATGGCCATTGTTAGGATGCTTTCTTATACTTTTGTTTTTAGGCTTTCTATTTGTTTGTTTTTGGGATTTATATTTATTTTTTTGTTTGTTCACTTGCTTATTTGTTTTATTTCAGTATTTTTTCCTCAGCTTAGTTTATATCTATGCATTGGGTGAATCCTTACACACATTATTCTTGAGTCCATCCATACTCATACATCAACATTGGCATCATGGTTTTTATCATTGGTGCATTATTTTCAATTGTTTATTAGATCAAGAGTCAGTCCTTATGCATTGGGTGTATCTACCAATGAGGATAGTCTTCATGGTGTTCTATCATGATGCATATCATCACATGCTACAACAAAAATCAGCTTCAAGAAGGTCTACAAGCAATAGAGCCATATAAGTTTCTCCTTGATACTTTAGCAAATATTTCCACCCATCTTAATCAAATTAACCTATTGACCATTATATTTGTATCAATGATAATAAGGATGAGCATCTCCTCATTGGAAGGTACAAATGAATATTTTTCAATGATCAAATCTTATTATTCTATCCATTTCTTTCATCGCTTTGTGCATCTTCATATGCTTGTTTATTTTTGACTTCTTTAGTCATTAGACCATCACATAAATATTTATGACTACTCATATTTAATTTGTATTCCAAGTTATATATTTAATTTATGCTTGTTAATCAGCTCTAACTAAGCCACAACCATATCAAACATCATCTTTAACCAATCTAGGTTCTTTTAATGATTATAATCGCCTATGGACAAATCATTATTTTGACTTTTATTCATGATTATAACTACCTTTGGGTAAATTAGTACTTTTTAAATCAATGCATGCAAGCATTTTATCATTTGAATTAATCTCAACCATGGGTTAATTCCACCTTTCTTCTTGTTCCTTTTTGAGGGACCATCCATCCACATATGTGATAGCCACTCCCTCAAGGGGGCATCATCACAAGCTTCCCAAACACCATTCAGAGATTTTTATTCAATCATCATCTTAATGGCATACAAGACCTTTTCATTAATTAATAAGACATTAATATTCCTATAGCTTGCAATGCCTTCCCAAATAAGGGTAAACTATAGACACCTAAAAGTGGCCACAAATGACCTTCAACCAAGCTTTTGACCAATTTCTATCAAAGCATCACAATTTGGCCTAAAAACACTACAACACATTAAATAATTTTAAACTATCATATTCAATTGTTGATTTTGGCTAGAGTGCCATTAAATGAGGCAATTCAATTTATGAAGTAGCTAACTTTGATTAGATCATTTTGATTCAAAATGACATTTTTGCACCTAGGTACTATGGATTACTCTTTTCTACCAATTTTATTTAACAAGACACGTGCCTTTGTTATTTTGTGTTGACAACATCTTAAATGGGATAGTGGATCCAATGCATCTAACATCACCTTCCAATTCCAATCCAGTCAAATTTTAAGCCAATAATATGACATTCTAACCAATTTGATTAATTTGTGCACCAATTGCCAAGATTTGCACCAAAATTGATAAATCATGTTTAAGGCTAATTAATTTTAATCAAGATCTTAAGTTAATTTTCTATGTAACTTGTTGATTTTTTTTTTTGAAATTAATATTGAATAACTGCATCATCAAATGCCATCATTTCTATGGGGTGGCATTTTTAGGCCATAAATGCACAAAATATCAAGAATGTGGGTATTCTATGCCTCTTTAATGCCTCCCATACATCTTTAATGCTTCATTATTTATAAATTTGTTTATATAATTGGATTTAATTATGGCCATACATCTCAATCTTGAGATGGATGGTCATGATCTTGAACCATTTTGAAAATCTATAAATAGAAGAGCCATGAACATCATTTTTAAGTTTGGATAGTGCAAAGTTATAATGCTTAAATCATTCTAAAATCATTGAATTTTAGTGTTATAATTCATAATTGTTGAGCTAATCAAGGCCAAATCCAAAGATGCCAATAGGAGATGAAGGAATCCACACTCCATTGAAGAAGATATCTTGAAGCACAAGTTGACAGCCAAAGAAGGAGACTTTTGGAGCAATCAAGGATTGGGTAGGAAAATTGTGTTTTATGTTCATATCTCTCATTTATTTATATTTTTTAGTTGTGTTTTCAAATGGTTTTTCCTCATTAAGCTCCCACTAGTGACTAGGCCTAAAGATGTTACGCTATTTAGTGTGTTTCTTTTATTTTGTTTTCATTTTGGAACTAACACGATACTAACCATCCTCTCTTGAGTCAAATTCCAAGTCTATAATTAGTACATGATTTACACTCTTTATATATTTTATATATGACATCATGCATGTTATTTCAATATGAGTAATATGTAGGGTTTATTCATCAACTCAAAATGGAGAATACTTAGTGGCTTGTATTAGAGATTAAGCCTTCATAGTCACAAAAAAATTTATATTTTGGGCACACATTACTTCAAAATGATATATGTTTACCTAGATTATTACAAGTTTACAATATTATTACATATCTATATATATTATCATGATTTTTATGTAGATTATGTAAATTTTGACACAAATTGGGGGCATATACATAGCATATGTCAAAAATTGATCCAAGTGGATTATCCATTAATTGATCTTGCATCAAAATTCAACCCACCCTCTTAACTTATGATGATTGCAAAGACACATTACATTTGTTTTCATTGATCTAAGTGGACTTACACCCCTATATTTGACTACAGATCAATGTTATTACTTAGCTATCTATTTGCTAATGGAAATAAATTATTCACAAGTGTTCACACCTACATGCCAAATTTTTCCATTCATATTCATCACTACATTACCTCATAAGCCTTGTAAGTGTTAATCATGTATCTCACCAATAAAAATAGTTGATAATGTCACCACATAATCATCATATATGATGATTCATACAAAGAAAGGGTTCAAATTATATAATGTATCTTAGACCTCTTGAAATGTAAACACACACACACACACACACACACACACACACACACACACACACACACACACACACCCACACACACACACACACACACACACACACACACACATCTGTAGCATTAATAGATAGAAAAAAATATAATAAGTTAGTAGTAATTAGGCTAGAGGATAACATACATACATATTTCTTAAAGTATGCCATTTATGGGTTGAACACATTAATAAAATACATTTATGGTTTTAATTTTATTTATTTATTTTTATATTATCTCTCTCACAAAGAATCCACACACACACACACACATAACTTCATCTATATTCTCATATGGAATTATGTCCATTTATTTACCACTTTGGCACCAAATTAGTGGTATCATAGTGGTATATCTCATTGTTTTATGACCTTTGAATTTGATTTGAGTACTTGAGCCTTGACATAAAACATTGATACTATATACACATAATGTTTTCAATCTTTTATGAATTACTAACATTTAATATCTTGTAGGAACCTATTGAGTCTCAATCTCTCTAAGTGCATGCCTTAAGGGGTGGGCAGACTATTAGTGCTTTGTAAGATTATTATCCATTTTTCCACTTATCATCTACACACTTGTGTCCTAAAACCATTTACCCCAATATTATTCTTCTCTATTGTACCCATTCTAAACATTTGTCATGCTTTATGCTCCTTACTCTTGCCTTGATCCCTTTCACCCATTGGTTGTACTAAGTCAATTAGGTCCACCCTATATATTTTTTAACATCTGATTACTATACAAGGTCGACTATGTCGACCCTATATTATTTATGGTCATTTTTCACTTTGAGTTGTGTTATCCCTTTGGCCAACCTAGCTCAGGACCTAGTGATTTATCTCCCAAAAACATATAGGGTCGACTGGGTCAACCCCATACAACCAACATTTTTGAAAGGATTTAGGGAAAGATCTGCCTATATATACAAGTTCATTTCCAACCATTTGATAAAGAAATAAGTGAAGAAGAATAAGTGTGAATGAACATTTGCTTATTGACCATTCTACTTGAGGAATAAAGCTTAGGGTTCCATATTTTATTTGGAGATACAGATCTTGTCTTATGGAGATGTCTTTTGGATGCATAGATAGGTAGTGTATCCTAGAGCTAATTTGTCTTTGTTATCCTTACATATCATAACAATCTCTTGTGAAGCACCTTGGCCAAGAGAGATATTGAGGCTCGACAGGTTCATCTTCAAGGTAAGTATTCCTAACTTTATTTCTCCTTTGTAAGAGTAGATAGATAATGTAGTTGTGTTTCTCTTCCATGAAACATGATTCCATATACATTGATGTGAGTATATATTTTCAATGCATGTTTAGTTTGTTCTTTTTATAACCCCCACTTTATGCCACAAGCTTTGGTGTGTACTAGATTAGATTTACTTTCTTGTTCATTAGAATAGAGTGAATATCAAAACCTAGGACTATTTTAGGGTTGTTGCATGATTGTGTTAAACTGTAGGCTTTACAACCCTTCCTAGCATGGTGTATTATGATAAGTGATCCCCTAATTGGGTCTAGTAGATCCCATATTGGTCATGCTCCTTATTAACAAATATATTCCCAATAGAAAGTGTAGGTATGCTTTATCTTCTCTAAGCTAGGATTGATTTATAGACATGATACATTTCTGATTACATACATTTTAGTGAATGCGATGTGAACTAACCCTTGTAGGATTTATTTCATTATTTTTCATCATTATTTTTATCATATAATTACCATATTGGGTCAATTGCATTGACCCAATTCTAGTTTTTATGTGCAAGTTTTTAGGTACAGGCTACTAGATCAACTCAAATGACCTAGTATAGGTTTTTAGATTTTCATAAATCTATTTTAGACTATTATGTCAACCTAGTCAACCCTATACTATTTTAGACATCAAGTTCAACATACTAGGTCAACCTAATCAACCCTCTACATTTTCAAGCACTCAGAAACATGCTTCTACAAATCTTGATCAACCCAATTGACTCAACAAAAATTTTAGGCACATATTAAGGTTATTGAACACCTATCTTCATTCTTTACATATCTGATCCACCAAGGTTCCTTTCTATTTCTTTATAGTGTTTCCTTTTATAGTTTGTAGTCATTAAAATTTCCCCTAAATAGTCAACTAGATCAACCCTGTTGACCCAATTTTATGTTTTATGTGCTATTTGGATAACTAGGTCGACTCTACCAACCCTATACTTTTTTTAGCATACTGGTTGACACTGTCGACCCTGTACATTTTTTAGTAGATTGGGTTGACACTATTTACCCTATACATTTCACTCTAGTTTGATCTTGTCCATCTTTTTGGCCAATTTTATCCCTATTTTTCATCTTAGCCTTCTTATATACACATTTTCTTGTTATCATGAAGCCTCTTATCAAATTCTTTCTTGATAGTCTCAACCCATTTTGAATGTACATGGGTTTTTCTCTCCTACCCTGCCTGTCCACCATAGAAGATGACTCTTTATGGTGTAGTTCTTCACCAAAATATTCTCAATATTGATCTAACCCATATCATATAGTAGATCCAAAACCATAACAATCATATACCTTATACCTCTTTTACACATTCTAAACCTAGAATTTGTAAACTTGTCAACCCATCTACATAAAATTTTGGAACCTCACATTATGTTCCACCTATTACAACCAGTGTTCATAATTATTTTGTTACACCCATAACAAGAGCAACTAGTATTATCACTTCCCAAATTAACATGGTTTAAACCACTCAAATTGATAATCTAGATGATTCTTAATTATTCAAAAACCTTGATGATAATACTATTTATACTCCTAAAAATAATGGTGGATTTACCGCTTCCTTCTTCTACTACCACACTTAATATAAATAACACTAATGTTAGGAATCCTTCACCTACAAAGAATCCTCCTCCCATCAACACTATAAATACCCCTTCTACAAACACCAACCCACCAATTGATACAACCCAACTTCTCACACAAGTCATATAGCAAATTAACATCATGAAAACAACTAACACCTCTCAAATGATGAACATACAACAAAATTTATGCAACATAATTAGTCAACCACCTCAAGTCATTATGTCTAAACCAAATCCAAATCTTATCCCTCATCCTCTTAGAGATGCCAATGGGAATATCATCCCTCAACCTCTAATGAATAAAAAAATTCTTCAACATCTTCAAAATGAACCTTTAGCCCCATTTATTTCATCCATAGATATTGGAAATATTTCTCCAACTATCACATATAATGGGACTAAGGACCCTACTATATTTCTTAAGTCTTTTGGTAATATCTATAAGGAATGGGTCCAAACTAATACCTTTGCTACCACCAAGCTCTTAGCCAAAACCTTTGTTGGTGATGCCCTTGAATGGTAAAACCAACTTATTATACATTCCATCTCACAACTCAAGGATTTAGTCTATGCTCTAGTAAAGGAATTCCAACATGATGACCTTCCTTAAAATTACCCTAGCCATTTCATCAATGCCAAGAAACTTCCTAATGAATTTACTCATACTTTCATCAAACTATGGAAGCCTATTGCTCATAAAGTGGACCATGACATGAATGATGATAATCTTTTAAAACTATTTGGAATTTCTCTTAAACCTTTCCTTCAATACAAAGTTTGAATCTTTTCACCTAAAACTTAAGAAGAAGACTTAGACCAATTAAAAAGGGAAGACTTTCTTATGACTCAATTTGAACCATATCAAACAACTAATAAAGCACCTTTTCAATCATTTTATCATAACATTGATTCATCCAATCCTCTAAAACCTCAAAATAGACCATCCAATTCCACCAATTTTAACCTAACCCACCCTCCATTGAGTCTAAAATAACTTATGATGAAATTTACACCCTCTAAACCCATGAGCTTTGATCCTTACAAACCTCCTCCCAAATGGTACAATCTTGATAAATTTTATTGGTAGCATGCTACTATAGGTCATTCTCATGAGTCTTGTCATGATATTCACCATTTTCTTCTTTCTTCCTTACTTGGTCTACATTTCAATCTTGACACTCTCATAAATGTTCAATGTTATCAAGATTATATTCAAGCTTCTCAAATTCAATGTCAAGAAACAAAATTAAATAAAAATCATCTACCTAATGAACAATAATAATAATCCCATACCTACACCTCATCTACTAATTTTGTTCAAACCATTATTGATCCTTCTTCCTACACCAATAAGGAAAGGATAACTAACATAAAAAAAATTAAACATATTGTGGCATCCATTGAACCTCAACCTCTTAGGCAACATGAACCAAAGGAGTACTTAGTTAAAATGCCCACTCCAAAACATAACATACATGGTCCTTCTTTACTCCTTTATCTCTTCATACTCTACTACACATCAAATGTCACATTCAACATCCATAAAATCTAATAAACCAACACATTTACCTATCTCCAAATGCACCTACCAACCCAATACAAACCATTTTAATGGTTCAATGTTACCTCACTCCAAGTCACATGTTGGCGCATCTTGTGATGCCCATCTACATGTCCCTTCATAATTTAGGGCATATTATGATGCCCATCCCTACATCCACTTACCCTTTGGGGCATCTTATGATGCCCACACTTATTCTAAAATGCAAAATAACAAACAAATTCAACTTTGAGAAACCTTTCAAGATGTATAGACTTGTATTTCACATGCTCATCTTTGATACAGACATTAGCATAGATCTTACTTTTTCTTTTTGTCTCATGCTTTTATACACTTTACCTTTTCCTTTAATATCATCATTATTTTCCTTTATATTCTTTGGTTTTCTTACACATTACATTTGGAATTTATTTTCATTTTAGCCCTTATATGTCTCTTTTATTTTTATATTTTTATGTCATTCTTTGCCTTAATAGCTTCATGATTATTTATTCTTTTTTTTAGAATTCCCTTTTTTCACCCCTTGGGTTTCTCTTTTGTGAGTTACTTTTTAAGACCATGGATAGGACCTGACACTCCTCACAAAAATACCATATTTTTATTTACCTCATTTTATTTCATATGTTTCTTTTTGGCACCCTCATGGGTTTCTCTTTTATGACTTGTAGTATAAGACCATGGATACGACTTGGCCAACCTCATAAAATTACCATCTTGTCATTACTTTTCTAGAAAATGTTCTTGATATTTGTTCTCAACTTTAGCTTTTACTTCTTTTGATAGATGTAATTTACACAAAAATATATGTTATCATGTTTTTTCTCCATTTCACTCATTATTATGATAAGGAATCACACTTTTATATCATTGTATCCTTTTTTGCCCTTTGTCACATTTTTTACAATTTGAAGTAATTCAAAAAATTTCATGTGTCACTCATCTTGATTTCCTTTCCTTTCACTCCACATTAGATAAAATAAGGTCAAATTCAAGATATCACTTTTATTTCACCTAGATTTACAATACTCTTAGACCCATGCTCTTTGAATTCCTCTCTTTTATAAATCTTGTCCTAAGTATTAAAATGAAAGTCATCTTTAAAACCCATGTTTGGTCTTCCAAATCCATATGGAGGAGGAATCAAAAAATCCATCAAGAATGTTAAAATCCAAATCATTTGAAATAAAATTCAATGATATTAAAAAGGCAACATACAAATCTCAAAAGTCAAAATCACACCAAAATACATGATTACAAGCACATCTAACTCTAATTGAAGCTCAAACTCCACAATTGGCCTCACATAGAGTTGAAGTCCTTCGGGGTGTGGTAGGATAGTAGGTTGGAATAGGGGAATTCAAAAAAATCTATGGTTATACCTACTTTCTCATGCAAGTACCCAATCTTCTCAGTAGGCTAACGACTTTGTAAGGGGTCCTGAGGAATGGGGATCAAGTTGTGGGGAGGTAGGTCCATTTTAATTTTTCATGCATATAGCCTTTATGGGATGCTCTCTATACTACATTTTTTGACCTAAGACTTGTGTGGCTAAGAGAATTTCTTCATATTCCTTAAGGTCAAAAGTCATCTTATTTTGACAAACCTCATTTGAGTGTCTTGATTTTGATAAAGAGTTCCTCTACCTTGGTTTTTCCTTCATTTTGCCCTCCACCCATTTCATTTTCCCCCTTTGATAGGAAAATTATGATTCTAAATATATTTTCCCTCTTATATTATTCATTCTTGTTCACCTCTTAAAAAGATGCTAGCATTACTTTGTTTAGTTTTATCTATCCTTAGATCAAAAAAACTTGTTTGAGCAACTATAGATTACTTTCTCTTTACCATGGCTTTACATTTCTAGACTTGTTTTACATTCCTTTTTATCATTAGTGTTTTACATGATTTTATAATATGATTTATTGTGTTTTCAAATCATTTGTCATTTCTTTCTTATCATGTGTCATTTATTTCCTATCATTTGTCATTCTTTTGTCAATCATTTGTCATTTATTTGCTAATCATTTGTCATTCATTTGCCAAACATTTATCATTTATTTTCCATCATTTTTGTCTTCAATTTTCCATCAATATTTTTGATCTAAATTTTCATTACCAATCCTAATTTTCCAAATTTTCCTAAATCTTTGTCTCTACTATATGCTTATATTCTAGACATTTTGATTTTAGGCTATTTTTTGCACTAACTTCTACATGTTCGCCTAATGTTCTTCACATTAGACACCTTCAATTGTATTGCAGTCTACTTCCTTATCTAAAACACTAAGGTAAGTTAAGCTATGTGTTTTTCAATTCTACCTTTTCTTTTATCTTATTTGTTGCTTATTGCATTTACTTGGCATCAATGTTGTGTGTTATCATGTTCTTTCTTGAAGCACCATACCATGTTGCACTCATGTGAGATGTGATGAGATTCAAGTGGGGCATATGTATACACATAATATTCTCAAAATTTTATTGATTAATGACACTTTATATCTTTTAGGAACCTATTGAGTCTCAATCTCTGTGAGTGCACACCTTAAGAGGTGCACTAGGAAAGGGGTGGGCAGACCATTGATGCTTCATAAGATTGTTGTCCCTTTTGAATATTTCCATATAAACACTTATATCATTAAATAATTTAACCTATGATTATTATTCTCTATTTTACCCATTCCAGACATTTATCATGATTTATCCTCCTTGCTCTTGCCTTGAACCCCTTTCACTAGTTGATTGTACTAAGTTGACTAGGTTAACCCTATATAGTTTTCAACCTCTAATTACTATACAGGGTCAATTGGGTCCACCCTATACTATTTAGAGAAAATTTTCACTTTGAGTTGTGTTATCTCTTCGATCGACCTAGCTCAGGACCTAGTGATTTATCTCCTGAAAACATATAGGGTTGACTGGATTGACCACACATAGCCAACATATTCAGAAGGATTTAGGGAAAGATCCACCTATTTATACAAGTTCATTTCCAATAATTTTATAAAGAGATAAGTGAAGAAGAATAAGCATGAATGAACATCTTCTTATTGACTAGTCTACTTGAGGATTAAATCTTAGGGTTCCATACTTTATTTGGAGATACAAATCTTGTCTTGTGGGGAAGTCTTTTAGATGGATAAATAGGTTGTGTAGCCAAGAGATGATTTATCTTTTTTATCCTTACATACCAAAATAATCTATTGTGAATCACCTTGGCCAAGGGAGAGATTGAGGCTCGATGGGTTCATCTTTAAGGTAATTATTCCTAACTTTATTTCTCATTTGTAAGAGTAGATAGATAATGTATTTGTAATTCTCTTCTATACAATAGGATTTCATATAAATTGAAGTGAGTATATCGCTTCTATACATGTTTTGTTTAGTTTGTTTTGTTTCCAACCCCCACTTTGTGCCACAAGATTTGGTGTGCACTAGATTAGATTTACTTTCTTTTTTATTATAATAGAGTGAATATCAAAACCTATGACTCTTTTAGGTTTGTTGCATGATTTTGTTAGGTTATAGGATTTGAAACCCTTCCTAACATGGTTTATTTTGACAAGTGATCCCCTAATCAAGTCTAGCAGATCTCCATATTGGTCATGCTCTTGCTTAACAAATATTTTTTGAATCAGAAGTGTAGGTATGCTCTATTTTCTTGGATCTAGGATTGATTTATAGATATGATGACTTTTTGATTGCGTACAAAATCCATCATAATACATACTATAGTTTTTTGACAAAATGGCCAAACCAACACAAGAAGAGATTCTTGCATTAATAAAATATGAAATTAGATAAGCACTCATATGGTAGTGTAAATTTAGGTTTAAGTAGTTTGTATAAGTCTTTGAACTAGAAGTTTCATCAAATTCATCATCATGTAAATATTTTTGGTAGTTGAGGCCCCTCAAGTTTCAAGTAAACTTATATGTTCCTATTTTTATGGTAAAATTAATGTAGATGTATTATATGCCTAGTTAGATTAGTTAAAATATTATTTTTCCATGAATTATTTTTATGATGAAGAAAATATTAATATTGCACTACTTAAATCTCTTCCCTTATCAATAATTGGTGGCAAGCACATTCTTTGGATAAATACCTAACAAAAGTTGATCCTAAAATAACCTAGGATAACTTCTTAAAGGATTTCAAGGGTGAATATTTACCTAAATATGTATATGATGATCATTACATCAATTGGTCACAATGACCAAACTATTCAGTCCAAGATAACATAGATGATATTCATATTATCTATTAAAGATTGGGCTCTTTTGAGATAGATCATAATTGATTCCTCAAGTATCTTAGTGGATTATGACTAGCTATTTAGTCCTAAATGAAGTTAGTTAAAGTCAATAAAATGAGTAAGGCTTACCATTATGTGGAAACTATTGAAGATGAGTTCAATTAGAAATAGATTAATGAAACAACATCTATGCTAATGAATACACCTAATTCAAATAAGAATAAACCATCTAAGTTGGGTAAATGGTGTGATAGACATAAAATTGTTAGTCACTCTAATGCAGAAATTCATGCATAAAATACCTTGCTTATGTGGACATAAACATAGGATGATAGAGTTAAGCCCTAAAAAAAAATCATTGACATATATCCCAAAGTTCTAGTCAACATTGCACATGAAACCCACATAACATTACACATTGAAGCATAACACTTGTTCCATTAATAGATGTGGGTATAAGAGCAGCCATTATATTTTTTGACTAATGGAGGTAGCATAAATAATCTCATTTATGTAGTAATGATTAAGATACTAAATTTTTCATCCATGCCTCATCTGAAGCCTTACAAATTAGGATTGTTTAGTTTTTGAAACCAAGGTATTTATGTCACCCTTCAATGTCACTTTTCATATGATATTCATCCATTCAAGGAAGAATTATTTTGTGATGTATCTCTCATAGATCTTTGTGATTTAGTCCTTGGACATCCATATATGCATAGTCACAAGTATAGGTATAATATAAAGCCAATTCTCATACTGTATTTGTATCAGTAGATAATAAGATGTACCATATTACTGAAGTTATTTCATGCTCAATACATGATATATAAACTCTAAAGAATATTATGCCATACAACTATGCATATTCCACCTTTCACATTTCAATACCAACTAATACATGGACTCACATGATAAATACATATCAGATGCTAGAAACTATGTTCACATTGTGGATATCCAATTCCTAACACCATTTGTGTTAAAATTATCAATCTTACTCGAATTACACTCAAATGCACATTTTAGGTTAAAATCTATAAAGCATCATGAATGGTTCAAACTTGTCATTTACAAGTGACAATTTAAGTCAAAGTATTCCTAAATAGGGCAATGCATTTTATGGAACAATTAACTTTAATCAGATCATTTTGAGTCAAAATGACCATTTTGCCATTTAGTGCTCTTGATCACTCTTTTCTTCTAAATTTAGTGGTACACATGATGTACCTTTGTTATTTGTTGTTGGAAACATCCTAAATGGAAATACAATTCCAATGCATCTAGCATCACCTTCTAATTCTTCCTGAGTCAAATTATAACCCAGTAATATGACTTTTTGACCATTTTGATTAGTTGAGGGTCAATTTTCAAATAATTGTGTAAATGTTGATTAACCTTGCTTAAGGCTAATTAATCCAAATCAAAGGCTTAAGTGGATTTTCCATGAGAGTTGTTGTATATTTATTTTTTAAAATTGATTATTATTATCTGCATCACCTACTGACATCATATATGGCATGGCATCCATCAAGCCATAAGTGCATAAAATATTAGGATTATAGGTCACTCATGCCTAGTTAATGCCTCCCATGCCTATTCAATTCCGCTTCTTCCAAGGTCATCTTGAGGATAATTATGGATTTAATTCCAAATATTAGGATTATCCTTAACCACACATCTTCATCTCAAGATGGATAGTTGAGGATGATCCTGACCAATCTCAAAAATCTATAAATAGAGAGGCCATGAACATCATTTCTAATCTATTTTGGTGCAAGTTTATTATGCTCGAATATATTAAAAACTTGAACATTTCAAAGTTATAATGCTAAATTATTTATACAAAGCTTCATTGATAGGCTAGTTTAGTGGTTCCACATCAAGAGCCTAGGTTTTATGGAGTGTTCTTGAGGCATTGGAGGAGCTTACCACCATTGTTGACAAATACAAGGATGTTTGATCAAGGTAAAACATGTTTTTGAGCCACATGGGCATGGTGAATCCATTTGGGAAGGTAATATGGTGTTGCTTTCTTTCATTTTTTTCTTGTTATCCTTTGTAATTCCCATAGGAATAGATAGGCTTGGTTAGTTAGTTATTTATGCATGTTTCATTTTTTATGGAATAATTCTTGACTAACTTGATTTGTAATCCACTCTACATATTAGCTGCCTGGTGGGACTAGATGCATCCTACACCTAAAGGAGATCCTTTTAAAACCTTAAAAAAACTTATTTGAGCTTTTAAAACTCTTGTAAATTAGTTTTCTAACTTTTTTTTACCATTTTTTGGTTGCCATGGTTTTTACACAATAACTAACATCGGTAGAAATACTAACATCAATTACTTGGCTTAACCAACATCGGTCAGGGGAACTGACATCGGTCAAATCTCAGTTGGCCATAACTGATGTTGGTGGTATTGACTGACATTGGTCACTATGTTTTTTCCAAAAACATGGACTTGAGACCTACTTTTCCAAAGTTTCTTGTTTCAAACTCAAAATATCTTCAAAGCTAAAAGACATGCTAATAATTTTACTGCAAGACCAAGTGGGATATTTGCTCAAAACATGTTTAAATCACTCTTGCATGCTTAAATTTGGATTAGGAACTTTGTTTTGGTGTTTAACAAGGAAATTTTAGATGTTTTTGGTGAATGTTTTTCAAAGTTTACAACTAAGACCAAGGGGTCAAAAGAACATCACCAAATATTTCATTTGGGTTTAAAATTAAACACACTTGTCAATATTTTCTTGCAATAGTTATTTAGATTAATCTTGTTTGGAAAAAAGAGGTATGTTTCATGTATGATCTTCCATTTGTCCCCTATAGGGAACCCTTGCAATCAAAAGCACCATTCCTATTGCAAGTAACCTAGTCCAAGTCTAAGAAAGAATGTCACCTAAAGCACTCACTAAAAACTTACGAAAGTTTGGGTGATCTTAAAGATGACCCTAAAGTCTTTCTATTCTATGTATTTCTTTTTATTTTCATGCATCTTGGCTTACGAGGGGGATGTCATTACCTCCCATGAGTTCTTTAGGAAAGCTTTGACCTAGGGTTTCATCTCCTAGCATTGACTTCATTTGTCTCTTTTGGAGTTGCACATGGGATGTATCTACATTTGGACATCACACTACACTAAGTGAACAATAGGATGTAGTGGTTGTAAAAAGGACTAGACCTTTTTACAACTAGCCAATGCTACAGTCAGCCAATTTTCATGCTTGTCTTTTACATCATTTGACATGAAAATCATTGTGCAATTGATTCCCCTAGAATGATCAAAACCTTACTAGTTTAGTAAACCCCATTTTGCCATACCCTTGCTAGGATTTAGATGATTATACTTAGTGTAATTTGGTCATTTTTGCTTGGTATGTTCTAAGGCTAAAACTTGTTTGTTTTTTCATAAGCCATGCCAAAACAATGTATTTGAGTTACAAAGGGTAGTGTTATGTTACCCAAGTCATGTCAAAACATTTTGAGCCTTTTAAGTCTTTGAAACATAACATTCACCACATCATTCGAGCATGCTTACATTGTTAGGCTGCTCAAATTGTTTCAAGACTTGTTTACCATTATATCAAAACCATTTTTTTCAAACTATTTTGTATATACCATTTAGACCTTTGTCTTGTGTTGTCATGATGTCTGATCTTGTCTAGCTTGTTTGGTCCAATCCTAGTCTTCAACATTGCATTTTCAATTAGACTTGTCAAATTTGGATCCAAACATTGATTGGGTTGGTATACAAATCTTTTTATTTTGGGTTGCATAGCTTTGGTTAAATGATTACCCAATTTTGAACACTATTGATTATTTGAGTGCCTATCATCATCATTTTTTGTGACTTTATTTGGGAAAACACAACCTTTCTTCAAAAACCTTTGATATTAGATATTTGACATTAGGTTGTTTACCAAATCTCAGCATAAACTACTTTTGAGATTTAGTTCCACCCCTTTGACCAAGTTGAACCAAGTTTGAACCATTTATCCTTTGGATCATTTTTCAAGGGTTGAAAAACTTTAAGTCTTTTTGTTTTCAAAGCTTTCTTCATTAAATGCATATATGTATAAATATAATTATGGTGCAGTCATGGTTAAACCAACTTATGATAGAATGGCTACATAAAATGACTTTTATGACTTTACTCAAGACCCCTATGGTGACAATATGGTTTGTGAGATAGATTTCTATCCACCTCACAAAAATCAGCCATGGGAACATAGTCAAGATCCAACTTATGATCCAACTCATGATCAAAATGATTGGGTTTATCAAGAAGACTTGGATGCTTTGCTTTGTGTAAGTAATCAAAATCCACAACATGCCAATATTACCATTTTAGGACCTCCTCCTTTCGTTCACACGAGAAACCAAACTAAAAAGCATCCAGTCATTACCATTTTAGGACCTCTTCCTTTAGTTTATAGGAGAAACCAACTAAGAAATGTTTGGTCATTACCATTTTATGACTTCCTCCTTTAGTTCATATGAGCAAACAAACTAAGAAGCATCTGGTTATTACCATTCTTGGCCCATCATCAATTTTTGATGAAACTATTGTTGAAGAACTTCTTTTTGATGAACTAATTATTTTTTATCCCTTCTTAAATGGTCTAATCTTTGGAGAGTCCATTAGTGAACCACAAACCAAAGTTCCTACTAAACCAAATGTTCCCCACTTTAAAAAATTTGTGCCAATATTCGAGCCTAAACAAGAACCATCACCTTTTCAAAATCCATCTTATGAGGATCAAAATGTGTTCAAAGTTGATCTTTTGCAGCCAATTGTGAACTAAAACTAGCATGTTATTATTGAAACACCCATTTGTGACAAGATAAACTATGATAAGTTAGCTATTCATATGTTACCTATTTTTAAAGAGCCTCATCTCCTTGACAAGCTAGTCTTAGTAGAGTTATCTCTTGATATTTTCCCACTTGTTGAGGAGTCTCACTTTGATAGACATGATTTTATCGAGACATCCCTTGAGCGGTTCCATCTTTTTGAGGGGATTCACTTAGATAAGTCAGTCTATGTTTAACCCTTCCAAAATGAATCAATTTTTATTGAGCCCATTATGCCATCACATGCCATTACTTGTCAAAAATTTAGCATTCAATAGAACATTATAAAAACAACCATATCAAATGAAGAATCAATATTAGAGTCAGGTTCCATTTTTGAACTGACATTGGATTTAGGATTAGAAATAGACTCAAAATTAGTCATGGCATTGGATTCAGAGTCCATTACTTTAGAACTAGAGTCAAAAATAGATTATCATATTGGTTATTACAACATTGGTTACAATTACCTTATAGATCAATTTGAATATATTTGTGATCCTTCTAAATTTCTTTAGGATGATTACTTCAACATCGACACAAGTTCTCCTAGTATCTTTTATGAGGATTGTGCTACCTTTTACCATCCCATTATTACCACCCAAAATAGCCATATTATTAACATTCCATTTCCCATAAGTGTTGATTAGAATCAAAAGAATCACACTTTATTGAACTACATCCATGGTGACATAGCAGTTAAAGAAGAGCAAGGAGGCTAAGACAACATTCATGTAATAGAATAACACTCTCCTAGTAGGACCTTTTTGAAGGTACTAGGGGATAATTAAAGTCAGAACTCAACATCTTCTATGGAGACTTATTTGGAAGCACTGAAAGATAATCAAAGTCAAAAGCCAATGTTCATTAGTGAAACCTTCACAAAGGCACTACAAGATGATCAAGATAAATTCATTAGTGAAAACTTAATTGAGGCACCAATAGCTGAGCATAAATTTTCTTCATTATTTACTAAAGGTAATATCAAAGATCAAATCAAAATAGCTTCCAATCTACAAACTAATCAGATGGTAGCTACTCTCAAGATCAAACAATAAAAAAATATGGTGCTCCTATTGAGAGAACAAGTCTTTATCCCTACCATAGCCAAAATTATGTTGAATCTGACATCAGCAACATTACGTGTGATTGAAAGTCCTGATATTCATTTGTTCCCCACCATTCCACATTCCATTATCACCTACCATCCATTATTTGTCCCTATTTACCATTCATGGTTGCACTTTCCTTTATATAGGATACAAAAATAAATTATCTTGACGTTTGAAGGAATCAAAATCAATGAACAATGAAGATCATAAAAGCATTCTCAGAAACCAAATATGTAGGCCATTCTTGATAGAATAGTTATTCAAATGAGATATAGGATAGTAATTAACATGATAAAGTATTTCGTTTGTTTCATTTTTTGAAGAGAACATGCATCTCCCCATCAACATGAACAATAGAATCAAAAACCACAGCCACACCAAAAACATGTACCATACCATTTCACATTGCCATGCCATTCCCATTGTTACATATCCATTTACCATTATCAAAGGATCCTAGCCATTTATCCCTACCACTTGGGGGAAACCCAACTACCATTTTATCCAATCTATCTATACCATCATTATCCTTAGAAAGACCATACCATCCTATCATTCCACTCCTATTTATACCAAAGCCTATTTTTAGTCATCCTCCCCAATCCTATTTTGATCTTGGTTCATTTGGTTCTTATCACACCTTTTGTGGGGAGATTCTAATAAAGTTTCAACAATCAATCCAATATATGTTTAAAATGATAGTCTATAAAATTACTATGAGAGTTGATCTGGCAAGACATATTTCATCCTATATCCATGTTAGTTTATGTGAGCTTAATTATAACTGCCTATGGGCAAATCAGTGTTTGACCAATTTTGCTACTAATTATAACTACCTATGGGAAAATTAGTATAATTGACCTATCTCATTGTATCTTAGTTATAACCACCTATGGGAAAACTAGGGGTAACACTTGTTTATCATGCATTACCACATCACCTTGCCATTACTATTTTCATTTCACTAGCCCTTTCCTAGATTTGAGAACTTGTTAGGACCTAGTTGGTTTTTCTTTACCTTTTGTGTAGATGGAATTACTAGGACTTGAGGTCATTTTAGGACTATGTAGCTCATGATCAATTCATATTGAGGTCACCTCAGTCCCCCTATCTTTGCTCTCACTAATTTTCAAGCATGGGTTGTTACAGTCAGCTTAGCTATCTTATTGGAACCTCTACTCTCAAGACATGCATTTCCTTGACTAGATGGTCCCACCTTATGCATATTTTATCCCAAAAACACGAAAAACATTAGAAATAATTTGAAAATACTAAAAAAATTAGAACATGATTAAAAAAAGAACAAGAACATTGTCTCACATTTATGTACATTTGTACATTCCAATTCTACCATCCCATGTTCTCACCATTTTGTGAGCAATAGTTAAGTTTAAATGCTCTCACCATTTTGCGAGCACAAAAAAACTAGCTCATTTCATCTTGTCCCATGCACTTGCCATTTTTCAAGATCATTATTTCTCATCTCATTAGCTTCTTTTTTACCAGACCATTCTCATTTCTTTAGCGTATCCTCCATTTCTTCTATAACATTAATCATGCTAGTCTAATCATCATTTTTTCTATCCCATTTCTTGGGAGAACTACATTTGCCCTGAAGTTCATGTTGGCATAAGAACCCATGGAACTATGTAGGCAATATCCACTTGTCTTATACATTTGGAGTCAGCTCGGCCAACCCCTTCTTTTTCGTATCTTCCCCTATTTCTTCTATCATTGTTCCTTTTTAATTAGGGAACAATTATCATGTCATTGTTCTGTTAAGCATAGAATATACTGAGAGGGGGGGATGAATCAGTATATTATATATCTTATAAATCTTTCCTTTAACCAAATTCCACTTAATCAAACATTCAAGATATGAAATAAAACTTAAACAATAAACATTCACACAAGACAGAGAGAGACACCAGATATAACGTAGAAACCCAATGTGGGAAAAACCATAGAGAATAAATCTCAAATATATTCATGAGAACAACCCCACAGGAGCACCATACCCATTTTCCAAGCACAAACCTCAGCTACAATTCATGAGCACCAACCCACAAGAGCTTCAAACCTCTTTTCTGAGCACCAACCTTGCACCTATTCGTGAGCACCAACCCATAAGAGCACCAACCCCTTTGCCGAGCACCAACCCAACAAAAATTCAAGAGCACCAACCCCTTTGTGTATATCACACACCTATCTCTTAATGTTGCTATCTCAACAAATGATAGATCAATACATCTTCTTCCTCTCTCTCACTTTTGCTCTTCTAAGCTAGATATAAAAAATACAAATCATCTCTCATAATTACTCTTCTAATCTAGATATTACAATCTCAAATCAACCTCTCACATTCACATTACAAATGGTTACTCAAGCCTTTATTTATAGCTTTCTAAATGACTGTTGGCCTTCCCCCTTTGTGACCTTTCAATCCTCATAGAAAATGGCACCAATCTTGGATGACCCTTCATATTCAATCATTTCAAAAGTCATGTGGTGACCCTTCATAACCAAAAATGTCTTTCCCACTTTTGTCCTTATCTTTGGTGACTTTTCATGTTCCTTTAAGTGTCCCTTCATGAGAAATTCGCCCTTTACTCTTTTGTCTTCACTTTGTGACTCTTGGTATTCCCCAAGATGACTCTTCATGGGAAAATGCATCCCATCCTTATTTTGTCTTTATCCCATGAATCTTCGACTTTTCCATGGGCCCTTCTTTTGTCTCATATGCAACCAAAAATATATTCATTAATATTAAATAAATATTAACTCATATTAGCCAAGATAAACAATATTAAATGCAATGCGGCCTTTATCACCAATAATACTAAACCTTTGACATCAATGACAATATTTACAACAATCTCCCCCTTTGTCATTGATGGCAACCTCAATCCTGAAATTGCCACATCCTGTCACTTGCATATACCGTCATCTGAAAACATACAGTAACTCCCCCTTATTGTAGCAACCTGTACCTATTTTTTGTACCTATTTTTTGCACTTGTACCTATACCTATTATTCTCCCCCTTTGACATCAATGGTAATGGCCTACCTGGAGCTAACACTTAGCTCCCCCTCACTTAATGTTGAACATCAATGACAGGAAGTAATAGAAATTACTCCCAACTCCTCTCACCGATCTTTGAGAAGATATCTAATTTTACCTGTCCTTTGAGAATTTACAATCAACGCATTTGAATATTTTCTTCTAATCTCACAACCTTTTGCATGAAACTTTAAGGTGTATCCTTGATCACATATTTGCCTTACACTCAATAGATTATGCTTATGAAACATTCTTAGTCTTGGTTCTACCATTATCCAAAAATAAAGTACCTTTTTTGGCTATCTTGGCAGTGGTTTTATCTCCAAATCTCACTGTACCACCATTTATCTTCTTTACTCTTATCTCCTATCATATGCCTCAAACATCTGCTATCAACAAACCATGGCTGATCTTTATCTCTTACATGCAAAGCTATTTGCACCAACATAAAATCTTTGGGTTGTTTATTTTGCCATGAACACGACTGAACCTTCTTCCTAATGAATGGAGCTTTGAAACTTTGATCCTTCTTGATTGAATCTGCATGAGTATCCTTTTCCTTCTTTCTGAAACTATTAGCTCTTTTCAACATTCCAATATCTTATGAACATAATCATTTGAAATACTTTAAAACACTACATATGGAAGAATCATTCTAATAGCCTCAAACCATAATACTGATGCAAAAAATTTCTTCAAAAATATATTCCCTCAAAAGATATACAAATTAATCTGCCAAATCACCTTCTTGTCATGCAACATAACCAAGACCTAATAGCATCCACCATGCTTCAATTTTTAAAAGTGTCTCCTTGAAGCCTAGAAGAGACACCCCACACAATAGGGTTATAGAAATAAATCTCAGGAGATTCCCACATCTCCTCTATTTCTTGATCTTCTTGTGTTTTTCTTTTAGAATCTATTTAAGCATGTCTAACCTTTTTGATTTATTAACCTTATCATTTATGATATTTTTCTTTTTCTCAACTTTTGCAACTATCTTATTTTGACAAAGCTCATGCTCAAATGTAACAAGAGATTCTGCACAATCCTTCTTACTTGATTCTTTATCTACTATAGCAAGTAATTCATTTTCATTCTTGAACTCAACCTGATCAACCTTTACTATTTTAGGTCTCCAAACCTTAATTTGACTCTTCTCATATCTTTTAGGGGCTCTGTAACCTTTGACATACTTTGAATATCTCTTTTCTTTATTTTGAGAAAATTTAGCAATATGTCCAACCTCATGACAACAAAAGCAAACAATATTTCTCATACCTTTTTTCTTGAATGTGACTGAGATGTCCCTTTGATTGATTGTTTCTTCTCATACAATATCTTTCCCTATGACCAACATGATGACAAACAAAACAATAGCCATGAAAAGAATTTGAAAACTTGAAAGCATTAGGTTACCTGATTGGCTTCTTTGATTTGCCTGCAAAACCTGCATCCTTCTTTCCTTGGACAGATATTTCATGATCTTTCTCAACCTTGATTATAAGCTTCTCATGATTATCCTTTAAAGAACATAACTCATCCTTCAAATGATTACACTCTTCTTCTTTTGATGTTAAAATTGAAGTTGTAACCTCTAATTGATTCTTAAGATCCTAAATAAATATCTTATTTTCTTTTACTTATATAGCCAACTTAGAATCCAAGATACACACCTTTTCTTTAAGAGCTTCAACCATAGATTTCAATTCTTGATTCTCCTTTTTTAGCTACTTGGCCATCTGTGCTTTTCCTTTGATCTACCTTCAAGTTGTTAAACTTTTTCAAAAGTAACCTGCTCTGATACCAATTGTTAAGCACAAAATATACTGAGAGGGGGGGTGAATCAATATATTATATATCTTATAAATCTTTCTTTTAACCAAATTCCACTTAATCAAACATTCAAGATATGCAATAAAACTTAAACAATAAACATTCACACAAGATAAAGAGAGACACTAGATATAATGTGGAAACCCAATGTGGGAAAAACCATAGAGAATCAATCTCAAATATATTCATGAGAACAACCCCACAAGAGCACCATACCCCTATGCCAAGTACAAACCTCAGTGACAATTCATGAGCACCAACCCACAAGAGCTTCAAACCCCTTTTTCAAGCACCAACCCCTTTGTCGAGCACCAACCCAGCAAAAATTCGTGAGCACCAACCTACAAGAGTACCAACCCCTTTACCAAGCACCAACTCAGCATCAATTCATGAGCACCAACCCACAGGAGCACCAACCCCTTTGTGTATACCACACACCTATCTCTCAATGTTGTTATCTCAACAAATGATAGATCAATACAACATCTTCTTCCTCTCTCTCACTTTTGCTCTTCTAAGCTAGATATAAAAAATACAAATCATCTCTCACAATTTCTCTTCTAAGCTAGATATTACAATCTCAAATCAACCTCTCACATTCACATTACAAATGGCTACTCAAGCCTTTATTTATAGATTTCCAAATGATCTTTGGCCTTCCCCCTTTGTGATCTTTCAATCCTCATAGAAAATGGCACTAATCTTGGATGACCCTTCATATCCAAGCATTTGAAAAGTCATGTGGTGACCCTTCATGACCAAAAATGTCTTTCCCACTTTTGCCCTTATCTTTGGTGACTTTTTGTATTCCTTTAAGTGTCCCTTCATGATAAATTCACCCTTTACTCTTTTGTCTTCACTTGGTGACTCTTGGTATTCCCCAAGATGACTCTTCATGGGAAAATGCATCCCATCCTTCTTTTGTCTTTATCCCATGACTCTTTGACTTCTCCATGGGCCCTTCTTTTGTCTCATATGCAACCAAAAATATATTCATTAATATTAAATAAATATTAACTCATATTATCCAAGATAAACAATATTAAATGTAATGGGGCCTTTATCACCAATAATACTAAACCTTTGACATCAATGACAATATTTCCAACATGTTCTTTGTTATGATGTGGTGTAAAGTAACGCCTCTACCACACATGCATGAACATTTGTATTTAAACCACACTAACTTAGTTTTTATTGTGTGTGTTTATTTGAGTTTTCTTGGTGTTTTGTTATGTTTTCTTGGTACTTTATTGTGCTTTCATAACACTCTTTTTATTTCTTCTCTTTTTCTCTTTTTATTACTTCCTGTTCCATTCTTGGTCTTGTGTTTCTTTGTCTTGTTTTTCTATTTTATTTTGATTTTATCTTTTATGTTCAAGAATACCTTGATGGTCCACATGGATCTTGATTATTCATACCTTGATCTCATGTCTTTAAGATGTTCTTGCCTTTTGTTTGTAAACATTTTTTGTTCCTAATTAAGTCTTGATAGATCATATCTTGATTTCAAGTTAGGTTCATTTATGTTTATCTTTTTCTTTGTTTTTTCTTTTTTGTTTAAATGTAAATCATTTTAACTCTGATTTTGGTCATTGTTTTACCATTAACCTTAGTTATATGTATTCACTTTTGAACTGGCTCACTATAATTAAGTTATTCATACTTATGATGCCTAATTTTTTTTACTATAGCAAGCACTTTATGCTCAGGTCTCAAAGTCTTAACGTCAACATCAACTCTTATGAATGATTCTCAAGAACACTTTGCAAAAACTAGGCTCATGATATGGAATTAGGCTTTTAGGCAGCATGCATTTTAGGCTTCTTTGTCTATTCTTAGATGTGCATCTCTTTGCATACATTGTAAGTCTTATCAATTCTTGGTCATTTTTCATCATTATTCATTCCATTCTCTCCCAAACTTGGGTGAACTACATTGGCCTAAAATTCATGTTGGAACATGAGTCCATGGAACTATGTAGGCAGCACTCAATTTCTATTAAGGTCAGCTCAACTATCTCCATTCTTCTTTTCATATCTCTCATCACTTTGTGCATTCTCATATGCTTGGTTTTATATGGATTTCTCAGCTTTTACACCATCATATGTATGTTTTCACCTTCTTGATTTAACCTATATTTTTGGTTATATCTTAAAGCTATTTTGCTTGCCAATTAGCCATGCTGGGGCACAACATCTAAACCACATCTGAATTAAATTAGCTCTACAAGGGCAAAATCATTATTTATTCTTTATCAATGATCAAAATTTGTACTACTAGGGAAATATTGTTTTATCATGATCACATTTGATCTACTGGAGCACTTCTTATAATATTCTCTTTAGAGACCCCATTATAGTGGTACTTCCCTTCTTGAAGTATAACATTCTCCCTTTTCCTCTAATTCCAAGCTCTCCACATTAAAGCCCATGATGGTAATTTTTTAGTATGTATCTTGTCTCAAGATTGATCAATGTCGTAAGCACGTAGCTTGTACTCTCAAATTGAGTATGTTTAGAGTGTGTCCCTTACACTTATGGATTGTATATTTCCCATTCCCCCTATCTCTGGGGCTTGTTATACCTTTAATTATATTTTGATCATTGATGGTAATCACATGTGCAAGCATTAGCTCATCTGGATGTGATCTATTCCATGGGTTAACATCTCACTTTTTCTCTTTTTTTGAGAGTCCATCCTTCTCTTTCATCCTAGTATGTCCTCTCGAGGGGGCATCATTGGTCTATTCTAATCTACTTCTTGACAAATTTTTTCTTTGAAAAGACAATGCTTTACCTAAATGTCTCGCTATGTATTTTCAAATAGGGGAAAAATGTAGACATCCAATTCCTAACACCATTTGTGTGTAAATTATCAATATTACTTGAATTACACTCAAATGCACATTTTAGGTTAAAATCTATAAAGTGTCCTAAATGGTTTGAACTTGTCATTTACAAGTGCCAATTTAGGTCAAAGTATACTTAAATAGGGAAATGTATTTTATGGGCTAGTTAACTTTGATTAGATTATTTTGAGTCAAAATGACCATTTCACCATTTAGTGCTTTAGATCACTCTTTTCTTATAAATTCAGTGGTACACATGATTTACCTTTGTTATTTTTTGTTTCCAACATCCTAAATGGGAATACAGTTTCAATGCATCTAACATCACCTTCTAATTCTTCTTGAGTCAAATTATGACCCAGTAATATGACTTTCTGACCATTTTGATTAGTTGAGGGTCAATTTTTAAATAATTTCACAAATGTTGATTAACCTTGCTTAAGGCTAATTAATCCAAATCAAGGGCTTAATTGGATTTTCCATGAGAGTTGTTAAATATATATTTTTTTAAATTGATTCTTATTATCTACATCACCTAGTGACATCATCTATGGCATGGCATCCATCAAGCCATAAGTGCATAAAATATTAGGATTATGGGTCACCCATGCCTAGTTAATGCCTCCCATTCCTCTTCAATGCCCCTTCTTCCAAGGTCATCTTGAGGACAATTATGAATTTAATTCCAAATATTAGGATTATCCTCAACCACACATCTTCATCTCAAGATGGATAGTTGAGGTTGATCCTGATCAATCTCAAAAATCTATAAATAGAGAGGCCATGGACATCATTTCTAATATATTTTGGTGTAAGTTTATTATGCTCGAATATCTTAAAAACTTGAACATTTCAAAGTTATAATGCTAAATAATTTATACAAAGCTTCATTGATAGGCTAGTTTAGTGGTTCCACATCAAGAGCCTAGGTTTTGTGGAGTGTTCTTGAGGCATTGGAGGAGATTACCACCATTGTTGACAAATACAAGGATTTTTGATCAAGGTAAAACATGTTTTTGATCCACATGGGCATGGTGAATCCATTTGGGAAGGTAATATGGTGTTGTTTTCTTTCATTTGTTTCCTGTTATCCTTTGTAATTCCCATAGGAGTAGATAGGCTTGGTTAGTTAGTTATTTATGCATGTTTCATTTTTTATGGAATAATTATTGACTAACTTGCTTTGTAATCCTCTCTACACACATAATATTGTTATATGCATACATATAGAATAAGTCAGAATGGGTTAGCTCCTATAGTAATCTAAATGGTTCAAAAGTGATAACTAGACTTTAATGTTATACACCTACTTCCTAAAATTAAGATAATTATGAATATTACTTTACCTTGAGGGGTAATTAATCTAGGAGGGTTAACCAATAGTGACTCTTACATCAACATACAACCCAACCACTTGGCATGTGGTAATTGTGGAGACACTTCTCTACTCCATGTTGATATAGGTGGACCTTCACCACTATATTTGACTACATATCACTATTTCTGATCAGTTATCCCTATGATAATGATAGTAGATGCTTTATGAGGGTTCTCACCTATGTACTAATTCTTTCCATCTAGTTCCACCATCACATTATCACATAGCTTATGCAAGTGCTAGTCCTAAACTCAACAATAATAACAGTTGATAATGTCATCATTTAAATGTCATAAATGATAAGTCATACATGGAATTGGTTCAAATTTCATATTATCTCTCAAACCTCTCTACATGTAAATCTATAAATACACATATGTAACATTAGCAAATAAAATAAGATAGAGTAAGTTATTAACAATTAGTTTGTAAGATAACAACCATACATATTTCTCAAAAGTATTCCATGTACAATATGAATAAATAAATAAATAAAGTACATTTACTATTTTATTTCTATACCTTTCTCTCTTTTTTCACTATCTCTCTCACAAAGCTTTCACACACACACACACAAAGTCATCTAGATTCTCATATGGAGAGTTGTTTACCTAATCACAAATTTCATAAGATTATGAGATGTTATGAGGCATTACATAGATTAAAAGGCTTAATTAAAATGGGGGATATGTCTAACATATTTTCATAATTTTTCATATATCATGATATATTAGCATAAGTTATATGACTCATATTACTTAGATTACTAGATGGAATTATAACTCATGTCATTCTCTTCTCATTAATACTCAAATATATTTCAACCTTAAATCATACTCAAACCGTAATCATATTGAATCAAATAATTTATCTACATAGATGATTCAAAAACTTTATATAGACTCTAAAACATTTCTCAGATTTATTGGAACCCTTAGTGGTTTCTATTTACTCAAATATAGGGATTTGTGTGGGTTAAAGTTATGTGACTTAGCTTATAGGCATTTCTCCATTTCAAACAAGGGTTGGGGCATATTAAAATCAATGCATGTTCTTACATAGTAATATCCAAGGGGTATTATCACCATATTCTCCATTGTCTCGATAAGATAAGTATCTAGAAGACAAATTCAATTTATATGCACATATGTGTATTTGTTCCTTAATAGTTCATTTCACTTATGTTCAATATTACGAATTTTTTATTTTATATCCTATGTAAAAATTGATTTATACATGTTTCATTACAATTTTATATGGAGTGAGTCGTAACAAATTGTAAATATTTGAGCACACCCATTGTGGTTATCCTCAAATATCACCTTCAATCCTTTTACTCTAGAAATTCCATTACTATAATAAAATGGGGGAAATGTAGATACTTGTATTTATAATTAGACACCTAATAATGTGTAATTTGACCAAACCCTGACCTACTTAACTTATGCTCACATAAATGATTCTTTTTCACCATTCATCATAGCCATTCTCTCATACACAAGCTTGGCCCTTTCATATTATTGTTACTATTACATAAAATCTTCTTAGTCTCTATCCAAATAGATTAATATTATCCTTAGACTAGCTTTTAGCCTTATGTCAATACTCATATTTTTTGGATAGGTGTGCATTTATTAGACAAGTCCACCACTACATACTTTTCCACTTAGGCTGAACCCATACTCATAAACCTTTAACAACTAGTTTCCAAAATTTAAATTGATCATATGGGTCAACCCATACATTTCTAATGTTAGTTTGGAGAAAATTACCCAAATAGTCATCTATATAAACATAGCTAACACCTATCCATAACCTATCTAAAACATATCTAGCTATCACTAGACATCACTCTACATATTGAGAGGAGTTACCCAAAATCTCTAAAATATAAAATACCTAAGCTAATTTTGAAAATCATTTGTAAGATCAAGTCATATGTTGTCAAGTGTTGAATTTTATACACATGATTATACTTCATATTAGTATTACACATGATTGCACACACTCAACTAGGTGGGAGAACTACATTTCTTTTTGACTTCCCTCTTCAAAGTACTAGTTATGTAGGCAACACTTAGTCATATAGGATGGCTAAGGTTATCTCAACCATTACATTTCACCCATTATCTCATTTTTATATTTATCGTAAGTGTATAGATAGGGTTTTGAAACAAGGAGAAAGGCAACAAAGATATCTATGTAGATTTTTAAACATCAAAACACATAGGAATCCTTATCAGACATAGTCACAATGAATGACATTATCACAAATTAGAAAAAGTACTTTAAACAGTGCCACACTACATAGGTTTCCAAGAAGCATGGACATTTATAATCTCATGTAGAATCTCTATTTCATATTTGAGCATGCACATGACCATTCTATATTTATGTTGATGATTCTGCGCTACCAAATACTTGTATAGATTTGATACAATATTTTATTCATTCTTTTAGAGTTTTCTAATTATAAAAAGTTATTATATTTAGCTAGTTATAGTTATATTTGTTTAATAATTATACATATCAATCAATATAAATATTCAATTTTTTTAATGTTATTAGAGTCACATTAATCCCAAAATACATAAAACAACATGATGTGCATAACTCTTTATTTTTATATGAGTGATTTGCAAGCTCCATATTAGGGCGATTAATTCACCATTATAAACAAACGAGTAATATTTAATTACTCATTATTGTTTGTAGTTAGTAATTAATACAATTATTTACCATCGATAGTTTGTTGGGTTATTTAGGCTTTTAATCTTATCATTTTGTTACTCCTAATTAATTATTGGGATACATTCTATTTTTTATGGTTTTATCATTCTTATTTTATGGGAACTATTATGAGCTCATATTCCTATATAAATGTGAAGCTCAACTATATAATTCTCTATTGAAATAAATATAATTTAATTGTTCCTCCATATCTAGTATCAAAGCTTCTCAACTCTCTGAACTTATGTTTGAGGAGAATTCCAAGCTCTCCCAAATTTTATAGAGATTTGATGTGTGAGGAGAAGCCCATGCACTCCCACATCAAATCTAGAAGTAGTCATAAAATCTACAGACAAAAAGAAAATCAGCAAAAGACTCGATGAGGCTTGAATATCTCACCTCCAACACACAAATCATTAGAAATTAACTTTGGAGAATAGGTAACATATAAGGAAGAAAATCTGTAACAAAAGTGTAGTGGCTTATATATATATATATATATATATATATATATATATATATATATATATATATATATATATATATATATATATATATATATATATATATATATATATATATATATATAATTGCATTCAAATACTCAGTGTGGAAGACGTGAAGCTTTTCAATAAAAGGCATTGGAAACTAGATTGTTGGAGCTTGGCATTTGAAAATATCTATAAAAATATTGGAGGATTGACATTTTAAAAATAAAAACAAAGGCTGCATGGAAAATAGCGTATTGGATTGGCGCTGGGTGTGGTGGTCATGAGATTGGTGTCCATATGCCAAACATACAATGTTGAAAAAGAAAAAACAAGAGGTTGGTCTCATATGTTTTTTATTTTATAAACTAAAAATTTACAGTTTATAAATTTATAGGTTCATACCTAAAGTGCCCAACCAAATATTAAATCCTCTGAACCATTGCTTAAATACTCTATTTATTAGAAATATTCCAAAAAATACCTGTTTATCCACAAAACCACTTGTTTATCCATAAAACCACCTATAAAAAAATTTCTTTACTACAATGTTTTTTAAAAAACCACTTATAGGGAACCCATGGTATTAGGTGGGAGGGTGGTTTTAAAGTAAATCAGAATTATAAGCCTTTAAATATCCATTTACCCTTTTATATTTTTGAATGATGCATATGCGAGTTGGTGGGGAAGTTTTTGGGTAGAGGATAGGTGGGAGGTTCAAATCCCCCAAAAGCAATTTTTTGGTGAAAATTTTAGTTGTCCTTCAAATTTAGCAAACCATTAGATTTAGTTATAACTAACTAATTTAGTGGCAAAAGTACTATTAAAAAAATCAAAAAAGAGAAAAGGAAAAATAAAAAATATTATTTTTTTCCAAAAAGAGGCCAAAGAGCCCAAAAAAGAAAAAAAAAAAGAAAAGTGAATTTTTATTTTTTGCAAACATTATAAATTTCTTATTTTCATTACAAGAAATTGTAATTATATTGCACAAAATCATGATTTTTTCAAACTCAATGTAGTGTTCAGTCAAAGCTATGCCTTTAACTCACATTTATGAATAATTCCATCGTGCTTGAGTTACTACATACACAACCTAACATAGTTAACAATGATGTATGAACATCATCCCTTTAAATCATCAGGGAGAAATAAGGCACATTCACTCATAGCCTTCCCCTCATATACATGTTCATTACAATCTAAAGGCATAAATTGTAATAGATAAAATTTCTAAGTACATAGAAAAGTTATTCATTCATATGAAAAAATCTATCTAAGCAAGTTTTAGTGATTGAATGAACCCTTTTCAGTACTATCTAGGTACCAAGTATCACATTCTTTCCCATATTACTAGGTACACATAAACGATGAGATTCTTCTTTATATTGATGGGTATAAAGTAAGGGTATATATAAATAAAGGTCTAGTATATAAATCTAATGATATATAGAAAGGGAAACCTGTATACCTATAATGATAAGGAACTAATCCATCACCCATAGTCTTGATAATGATTGCACGGGCTCTAAAATTATTTTTATCAAATTCATTGTTACTCAAAGGTGATAACTACTCTGCTTGGAAGATAAAGCTCAAAAATTTATTGGAGTTTGAATTAATTTGGTCTGTAGTAGATGCCTCATATAATTAACATACAATAGATACTGATCAACAATGCAAGTTTGAAAAAGCTAACCAAACAGCTAAATTGATAATTATGTTCAGAGTATCAAATGAATATTAACCACACATCCATGAAGCTAAAACAACTAAGGAAGCTTGGGATAAGCTCTAAAATATATATGATGTCAAAAATGAGAGAAATATTCTACATTTACAGATTCAACTCCACTCTCTCAAATTTAGATTAGGAGAAATAGTGGAGGCCTTTTTAAGACATGTTGCAATGTTGAGGGCATCACTTCAATCCTTGGGTGAAACAGTTTTAGATGACTCTCTTGTACCTATTATCTTGAGAGCACTACCACCCTCATACAATATTTTTGTGACCACTTTGAATATCATAGAATAGAAATTAGTTTTTGAAAAATTTGTGAATATGTTGTAATAGGAAGAGTCATTCAATACTCATGATAACCAAGAAGAACATGTACTAGCTTCTCATCAATAGAAAGACAAAAAACTAGTCAAATCTTCATCAAAACATAATTCAAAGTAGAATTTATGAGGAAAGTCATCAAAACAATGTCTCATTTATGGTCGTCAAGGACAAGAATTGAAAGATTATTAGTACAATACCTTCAAAAAGGGATCTTCTAGTGGTTAGAAGTTCACTAACCAATGGTCATCCCCTGGCTCATTCAATAAGCCATAAGGATAGAAAAAGGGGACCTAGCAGAAGAAATCAAAGCAACAAGGCAATATTTTTGAATAAAAATAACATGATGAGGAATATGACTACTTGTAATTTGCAAATATCCATGTTGAATCCACTTTATAAAGTGATATATGGTATGTTGACTTGGGTACAACCTGACACATGATAGGTAGAAAAGATTGGTTTTTCACTTTGAAGGACACACCCAATAAAAATCATGTTTCTTTGGGTGATGATACCTCATACAGTGTGCAAGGAATTAATAACATTGCATTACCCCTAGCAATGTAAAATTGTGAAATCATAGATGTTCTCTATGTACCTGGTTTAACTAAAAACTTATTATGAGTAAGTTAACTCTGAGATGATAATTTGAATATTGACTTTGACTATAAAGATGGAATGAAGTTGAGTTTGATTGAAGAAAAATATAGAAAATCCAAAATTATTGCATGAGCATCCAATGTGAACCATATTTTTTAGCTTGATTTCATTCAAAAAAATAATCAAACACTCATAATAAAGGACACAAACTCAACACAACTATGGCACATAAGATTTATCCACATCATTTTTGGATACATTGACACACTCCACCATAAAAACATGGTAAGAGGCTTACCACCTATTAAAAAGGGTAAAGATAAATGTCATGATTGATTAATAGGTAATCAACATCAAGTTCCATTTCATAAAAAAGGTAAAGACAAATGTCATGATTGCTTAATTGGTCTTTCGAGAAAAATTCTGAAGGAATTCCTTCAAGATAAAATTCTAAGCCAACTGTCTTATTTTTTTTTTCAAAAGCCAACAGTCCTTTTTTTAAAGTTTAATGGTCCATTTTTCAAAAACCGAAAGGACTTTTCAAACAAGCCGAAAGAATCAAGTCCACATGAAAATTGTCCATGGAAATTGAAGAAAATAAAAACTTTGAAGTGTCCTTTGAAAATTTTCTAAAGGCAAAGGACATTTTCAAATGCTGAAGGGACCATTTACAACAATTCCAAAGGGTTCTTTGCAAGAAATTTGAAAGACACTTCTCGGCAAAAGGGTTCTTTTCCTTCGAAAAAGCCCATTTCAAATCTTCAAAAAAGCCCATTTCAAAAATCCTGAAGGTCATTTAAAAAAAATCCTGAAGGTCAATTTCAAAAGTTCCAAAGGGTATTTCACAAGTTCTAAAAATCCTTTTCATTTCTTTTGAGGACCTTTTCAAAAGTTCAGGACCATACTACTTTTTTGAAAACCATTTCACAAAATTTGAAGGGTCACTTTCTCTTCGAAAAAGACCATTTCACAAAATCCCAAAGGTCACTTTCTCTTCAGAAAGACCATTTTTCAATATATAAATGGTCACTTTCTCTTTAAAAAAATCCATTTCACAAAATATGAAGGGTAATTTCCTTTCAAAAAAGGATCATTTCAAGGTTCCCAAGGGTTATCTTCAAGAAGTCTGAAGGGTTCTTTCCTTTTAGGTGGGTGTATTTCAAAAGGGCAAAGGCACTTAATAGATTTATAAAGGATTTTTTTTAGGATATAAGGTCGAAATAAATTATTTGGAGAAAAATTTTGAAGGCCAAAAAATCTGAAACAATTCCTTCGAGAAAAAAGCCTAAAACAATTCCTACAGGACAAAACTCTAAAAGAAATAGACAAAATAAAAAGTCAAAAGAGGAAACCCCAAAGGAAAAGAATGAAGGCAAAGGTCTGAATACAAAGATCCAAAAAAAATTCTAGAGGAATACATGTAGAAAAAAAGAGCTTGAGAATAAAAGGCCAAGGAATTACAAAGAGAGCTTAACATGGAATTTCATGCATGCTTCAGTTTTCAAAGCCCCTTTTCATGCAAGTGGGAGCCATTTGGATTTTATTGGTCTTGAGTTTGATTTTAATTTTGTTATAGTGTCACATCTATTCTAATTTATAATTTTAATTTAAGACTTTAAATACTTCCAATTGGTTCATGTAGACACTTAAATTTGGCCATTGATAACCTCTAGTCAGGGTTTTGGCCAATTTCCACCCAAAACAAATAATTTGGCCTAGAAACACTAAAACATGCTAAAATATGTGAAAATAACATATTCAAGTGCTGATTTTGGCTAGGGTATCATTAAATGGGGTAATGCAATTTATGGGCCAGCTAACTTTGATCAGATCATATCGAGTCAAAATGCCAAATTTGCACTTGGGTGCTCTAGATTGCTCTTTCCTCTCAAATCTTCTACACAAGACATGTGCCTTTGTTATTTTTGGTTGGTAATATCATAAATTAGACTATAGTTCCAATGCATCTAACATGGACTTCCAATTCTAATCCATTCAAATTTTGGACTAATAACAAGGCATTCTGATGAATTTGAGTAATTTGTACAGAGTACTTAAAACATACTTAAGAGCTAATTAAACAAAATTAGAGCCTAATTAATAATTCCACAAAAACTTGTTGATTAATTTTTTTTATAAATGAATATTGAATATATGTATCATCAAGTGACCTCATTTCTTGGGAAGATATCGTTAGGCCATAAATGCCATAAATATCAGGATTCATGCCCTTCATGCCTCATCAATGCATTCCATGATGCCCTCCATGCCTCCTAATTACCCCTTATTCCAATTTCATGATGAAGATAATTACAAACTTAATTTTAAAAATTAAATTAATCCTCAACCACACATCTCAATCTCAATATGGATGGTTCAGGTTGATTCTAGACATTCTCAAAAATCTATAAATAGGAGGCCTTACCACATCATTTATAAGTCTTGATAATGCAAAGTTATAATGCCAAATTGGTTACAAAAGCTTCAAACAATTAGTGTTAACATGCCAAATTAATTCCAAGCCAAGCCAAGCCACAAGCCAAAGGTGCCAAGGAGAAATGAAGGTATCCAAGCTTCTATTACCAAGGACTTCATGAGCACAAACTGAGAAAGCCACCACTACAAAGGCATTTGGAGCATCCAAAGAAGGTGAAGGAATTATTGTGTTTTATTCCTTAATTTTTAGTTGTGTTTGTCATTTGTTTTTGTTAACTAAGCTCTCCCTAGTGTGTAGGCCTAGAGATGTTATGCTAGTTAGTGTGTTTCTTTCAATTTATTTTTTATTTTGGAACTAACCCCATACTAACCATCCTCTCTTGAGTCAAATTACTAGATCACATAATGGCATGCTCAGTGGTACTAGATGCATCTCACACCTGAAGAAGATCATTTTATAACTATAAAATATTTATTTGGACCCTTAAAACTCTTGCAAATTAATTTTCTAACTTTATTTTGCCATTTTTGTTTGCCATGGTTTTACATAGTAATCAATGTCAACAAGTAAGACTGACATCGGTTGCATATCTTAACCGATGTTGGTTAGAAAAATTGACATCAATTATATACTTATCAATATGGTCATAGTGGTATAACTGATGTTGATTAGATAACTGACATCAATTAGCCAAAGTAACCATCATCGGTTGTATATAACCAACATCGATCACTATGTTTTTCTTAAAACACAAACTTGAGGGTTATTTATCTAAAGTTTATTATTTCAAACTAAAAAAATATTCAAATCTAAAGGACATGCTAACATTTTTTCTACAAGACCAAGCTTAACATTTCACAAAAACATGTTTAGATCACCTTTTGCATGTTTAAAAATCAATTAGGAACCTTGTTTTGGTGTTTAAAAAAGAATTTAGATGTTTTTGGTGAACGTTTTCAAAGTTTACAACTAAGACCAATGGGTCAAATGAACATCACCAAACTTTTCATTTGGGCTTAAAATTAAACACACTTGTCAATTCTTGTTTACAATAGTTGATTAGATTAGTTTTTGTTTGGAAAAATGAGGAATGTTGGATGTATGCTCTTCCATTTGTCCCTTATAAGGAACCCTTGGAATCAAAAACACCATTCCTATTGCAAGTAGCCTAGTCCAAGACCTTGAAATTCATCTAAACCACTCCCCAAAAACTCATCAAAGTTTAGGTGACCTTGAAAATGACCCTAAAGTCTTTATACTTTCATGATTTCTTTATTTATATGTAAACTTGGCTTGGGAGGGGGAATTCATCACCTCCCATAAGTTCTTTGGGGAAGCTTTGACCCAGGGTTTCATCTCCTAACATTGACTTCATTTGGTTCCTTTGGAGTTGCACACAGGATGTAGTGTCACTTTGGACATCACACTACATTGAGTGAATAATAAGATGTAGTGGTTTCAAAAAGGACTAGACCTTTTTGTAATAAGCTAAGTGATACAAACTCAAAATATGTGATTTTCTTTTACATTGTTTTGCATGAAAGTCATTGTGAAATTGATTCCCCTAGATCATTCAAAAACTTGTTAGATCTTAGACAAATCCCCTCTTGCCACAGATGTATTATTGGTGCAAGGTGTGCCTCAAGGTCCATGTCATATTAATATCTTTTGAGAGAAGGGAGGGTGTAAAAAACCTAATATATAATTCACATTTACTTTTGGATGAACACTTAAAAATCCTCTCAAATGACGTATATTGATAGATTCCAACAATACCAAGCAACCTTATCAGTTTAGGATCTAAGAGCGATTAATTAGTTGGTCTTGTCCTAGTTTAAAGTCTTTTTTGAAGTCAAAACTTGGTGTAAACAAACAATCCAAACCAAAAACATAGTCCAAATTTTCCTTTGAACAAAGAGGTGTTATTCTACCCACATGAGATCATCCATTTGCCTTGTTCAAAGGTTTATCAAAAGCTTGAGAGTCATATCATCCACTTTGGCATAGGTATGATGTCCCATTGAGTCTAGACCTTTACCAAAGTTGTTTAATTCCTTCACTTATAATCTAAATTTGGAATTTCACCTTTAAAAGTTCATAAGGTTGATGTGTTAAGTGGGTTTGCCATTTGCACTAAACTTGAGGGAACTTAGGTTTAATTTCCAATTTGGATTTAAGGCCGTTTAAGACTCATAATCATTGTCATCACTTAATAGACTTAAGAGATTTTGTGCTAAACACTTACACTTTGAGTCTATGCACCACAACATTTTGAGTCAAAGAAGGTAGTGTTATGTTGTCAAAATTGTGAGAAAATATCTTTGCCTTAGAGAGTTTTTGAAACAAACTTTTTTATCACACCTTTTGGGTAGTATAACATCATTACGATACCCAAAACATTTCAAATATTATTTCATAGGCTCTCTCACATAGGGTTTCAATTTTTTTCCTACATTTTTAGACAAATTTGAGTATACTTTGGTGATCATTTGTTTAACTCACAGTTATACCATTCACTTTCATCTAGTTTAGTTGTAAAAAGAACTAAGTTTTATACCATTATTTATGAGAAAATAAACTATTGCTAAAGCTCCTTTTGTTTCATACCTCATAATTAGTTGATCAATTTCATGTCCAAGAATCAAATTCCTAGTGTTTGTTAAAGTGTTTCAAATCTATTAGATTAAAACTTTCATCTATTTTAAAAGTCTAGCTTTTGACATTGTTTGGCCAAGAGTCCTAGTGCATGCCTTGTTTGAGCCTAGATTTTGATGCTATGTTTGGCCAAAAGACCTAAAAACTTTTAAATTACTAGATTAGATTGATTTGAAACACTTCAACCTTAGAGATTGGAATTTTGATTTTTGGTCCATTTACTTGATTATCTTTGTGTGAACAGTGAAATGTTAGATACTTCATGCTAGCTTGTTTCCTCACAAATATTTACATAAACCTTTTGATCCTTATGAAAAATCTAGACCAAGTTGAAACATAATTTGTTTTAGTTTTGTCCTTTTGAGTTTGTAGAACTCTTTGACCTTTTATCATAAAGCATTGACTACAGATCCCAACATGTATTCCTACACTCATAGTGAACTCATGTACAATCCAGGGATTAGTAATGTAGTTACATAGGAAAAAATGGTGCAAGACCCCTATGTGGATAATATTACTTATGAGATGGATTCTTATCCCTCTTATAATACTCAATCAGGGGCACAAAGTCAAGATTAATTGGCTAACTAATTAGTTAACACACCACCTTATTTATAAAATGACCAAGAATAAATCATGTAATACCTAGCTACAATACCCACAATGGATGAGCCAGTTTTTCAACGGTCATATTCTACTAATGCAACTTCCACGTATGATCCATTTTTATTTGAGTGATATTTGTTAGAGAATAAATATGAGATTTTGGTTAGATCCATAGAGGTAGGGGCCAATTTTCTAGTAGACATCCCCCATGAAAATTTACCAAATCTAGTAATAATGCCCCATAATATCATTTATGATCAATAGGCTTCTTCTAAAAATCTTATAGCTCTAGTCCAAACAATGTATCAAGATCCTAATATATCTAATCAAGGAAAAAATATCATAGAAGATCACTTTAACCAAATGCAAACAACATATCAAACCTACTTGAATCTAACACGTGATTTCAATTAGATGAACATGGCAAGTAAGCCTCTTATTGATGTAGTTCCTTTAACAGGATTGTTGATAGAGTTAACTGGACAAGAGAATCTAATTTTTGACCCATTCGTACAAACTACTTTAATAGATAACTTGATGCATATGCCCATTATTGAAGAAGTGTCTTTAGCCTCTACAAAAAATAGTGAACCAAATTTAGGGGATAATGTGCAAATAACATCCAATCTTGATCAAAGTGGTACCAACACACAAACAACTAACCAACAACATGTGCCTATAGTTAATCTCATGAGTAGATCATCATACCAAGGAATAGGATTTTATACACCCCAGCCTCAACTGACTGATTCATAAAGTCTACAACCTATGGGATTAGGTAATCAAATAATAGCTAATGTCATGCCTTAATGATAGAATGTGATTAATCCTACTCCTCTCAACAAGTGATGAGTAGTATTCCATAATAGCAGACACAATCTAGTGTATCAACACAAGAGAGGATAAATACATTTCCACCTCAATTAGGGTAAATTAATGTTCCACCTCACCAAGTAATGATAAACATACCTCTTCAATCATAGACTAATATGTTAATTCAAAACCAAGTAATGACTATTTAATAATGTACAAATATTAGTCAGCTATAGATTCCAAATCTACAACATGCTTACACTTCCTCATAGGGATTCATGCAACAAAGAGGTCCCCATGTTTCTTAAGTACTTATTAGACAACCATTGGTTTAAAATATGCCACAAATTTAGAGACAGGGTCTTGGTCCATAAGTGCCCACTCCACATCAAGGTTTAATTAGTCAATAACATGCCTCTTTCAACCACATTAGACACAATATAGTTATATCCGACCATCACAACCATAAAATCCTCCAAGTCAAACTTTTATTGCCAACCCAAACCAAAATATTATGTAACCAAATGTGAAATTTTATGTACATCGTAATCCATGTATGCATATTCTTGGTCTATTCCCCAACCCAACCAGTATACCCCAACAAGTATCTCCATCATACCCTAGTCAAAGTGTCCCACTTATGACCTCCCAACCATTTACCCAAACCAATATTAATCCTTAAACCAATGTTCCTTCTAGTTTTCTATCCCAAGAATTGTAATAGATGAAGGATGTAATTGCTGCTATTCAGGTGGGGAAATAGACTAAAAAGTTCAAACTAGATTATGTGTGTTCCTATCCATTCAATATGGAGTATTTTTAGATACCATTTATTCCAAGATACGAACCACCAAAATTTAACAAATACAAAGGGAAAGGTGACCCTTAGGCTCATTTGACCGAATTCTTTGTCGCATGTCAACCAATGGCATATAATGACATATACATTTTTTTGTTGTTTCCAAGGAGCTTGGTTGGATAGGCTTTGGAGTGTTTTCTAAAGTTTCCCAAGAATTTAGTAATGGAATTTGATGATCTTTTTGATAAATTTGTGTAGCACTTTTCCTATAATCTCAAGCATGAGATTTCATTAGTAGACTTAATGCAAGCAAAGAAAAAAATTGGGGATATTTTTGCAAGTTACAATGATGGAGATCCCTTACAAGTTGTTTCACACACAATTTATGAGATAAAGAATTAGCCACTGTGTTTACTAAAAATTTGCATAGTAAGATAGCTTACCATCTGGCACTACAATATGCGCATACATTCAAAGAGATCATTGATAGAGGTTTGTTGATCAAGTGAGTGCTCATCAATAAAGGATTCATCAATATTAATTCAACTAATCAAAATCAAGGTACCAATCAAGGAAATAGCCAATAACAACATCCTATTTAAGTGTAAGCATCACAACTAACATAGGTCAATAACCAAGAAAAATTAAAGCAATTGAACTGTAATAGGAATGTTATGGGAAATGGAGTAATTGAATCCTATCATGTCCAAATGGTGAAACCATCATCTACACCACATTTTCAACTTACTCTTACCCAAAAAAATCTCCAACCAATGCCACAAGCACAACAACCAAAACTTGCATAATAAATGAAGTAGCCTTTACTATTGCAAACCCCTCCTCTTAAGAGAATCATGCCTGCATGTTGTGTCTTTAGTAACCTAGGAAAACCTATTGAATCTATATTTCTCAAGATTTATATCACTAATTTTATTAGTTGGCCTATATCAAAGCATTATCTGCAAGGCATTCCTTATCCTAATTAGTACTGTGAAAATAAATTTTGTGACTATCATCAGGTCAATAGGCATAATCTACAAAGATGTGTCTAAATCAAGAATTTAATTGAAAATATCTTAGAGAATGGGGAAATAACATTGGATAATGGTGCTTCCACTTCCAATCAAACTCTTGGAATTTATAAAAACCCCTTTCCCCAACATAACAATCAATAGTAGTAAAATAATTAGCAACAATAATGGCCAGTGCAACAACAAGATCCAAAGTATCAAAATCAAAGTCCAAACCAATAGAATAAATAAAATTAGTAGAAAAATCCACAACAACAAAACAATGGACAAAATTAAGGTCAAAATGGTAACAAACAACAAACGTACCATGCATTTGCACATGAATGTAATAGGGTTATAGGTCATATTATAAGGGGTAGCATTAATGCCTCCTCCATTAATCCTAGACCAAGAACTAATCAGCCTAGACCATTGCTAAACAATAATATTTAGCCATATTATATGGATAATCCCTTCTTTGACCTAGGAGTGCATACAGGTCAACTAAAAAACTAGGACTTCCTCTTTTGGACCTTATATCGACAATTCATCTTTGCCATGTGACCACATGTGAGTGCACTAATAATCAAGACTTGTCCTATCTAGTCCCACACCATTTATAACATTGGTTAGCAACAATGGTCTAGTATTTAATCTTGATTTTGCAATCATAACTTAGAGGTCAAAGATTACTATCCCAGGCAAACAACCATCTACCACTTTGCCTGTCATCCAACCAACCATTCATCCTTAGACTAAACCATTCACTCCTGACCAAGACAAGAAGTTTGATACTATGGAACAATTGTAGAATACACCCACACAAATTTATATTTTATATTTGATACGAATGTCAATAATATATAATAACATCTTAAATGAGTTTTTGAGCCAATCCATTATTGCTAGTGACATATCCTCTGATAAATGTCAAGCTTTGGTTAGACACCTAGGTCTAGCCTAACAAGTCACATTCAACCAAAGTGATATGTATTCCCTTGGCCCACTCTATAATAATCCATTTTACATAAAATTTTATATAAGATGGAATAAAGTGAAATGTGTCCTTATAGACAATGGATCCAGCCTCAACATAATGTCTCTAAAGATCATCAAGCTTTTTGGGTACATAATGATAGATATCTAGCTAGAAAAATAACCATCAAAGCTTATGATAATCAGGAAAGAGAATCACAAGGCACCATTAGTTTTATAGTTATCATTGGGCCTTTGACCCATGATACACTTTGCCATGTGCTTGGTCTTGAGTTATCATACAATATGCTTCTATGTAGGCCTTAGTTACATGAGATTCATGCAGTCCCATAAACGCTATGCCAATGTATCAAGTTTTCCCACTTAGGGATGGAAGTGAATATTTTATGAGATTTACACCCATATGAACACTGCAAGCATCTTGAGGATGCATTTCAAAGCTATAATTATTAGTATCACATGAATCCAAGTTCCAAGTAAGATAAATGAAAAGCCATACTTATTAATCCTCTACCAGATAATTACATAGATCATAATACCTTGGATTCCCTTTCCCACATGCCACCTCCTGAAGCTTCCAATCATTTCACCATTTTAGTTAATGGACTAAGAGAGTGTGTGACCCATGATATATTTCATATTACCAATCTTCCTCAAAATCTAAAAACCTTTTGATGACCTAAAGTCACCCCACATATGCATTGGTAACAAAAGAGTAAAGATAAGGGACCTATCACATTTGTACCAACATTTGGCCTAGAACCCACCCTCTTGAAGGGGAAAAATCATGGTTATACAATGATAACCAAGCTGATTGTTATATAAATGCAAAATATCATATTCCCAATAGGATCATGGAGCATCACAATTATGAAAGAAGAGGACTCAGACTAAATCAACAAAGAAACATCAAGCTAATTTCCATGACTACGTATGAAAGACCTTATATACTTGGATTTAAGCCACCTGGGGGTGACCCCACATATCTTTCAAACTCCATCAAAGTGACTAGTGATGATGATGTTGACAGTGAAGTAGATTTTGATCATAGCCTCAACTTTAATGACTAGCTGAAACCAACCTATTTGATAACAATACCATTTGTACCCTTACCCTAGCCATTCACTATAACCCATTACCATTATATTATCCCCACAACTAATAGATTAGGACCAACAAGAATCCAGTCTATTGATTGATGAGTTCCATAATGATGAGGCATTTTGTGATTTCTTAGGCCTTAGAAACAATGTTCCATTGAGAGATCAAAAATCAAGATTCTCAATCACATTGGATCTTGTAGCCTATTTTGGAGAGTGAGTGAACACCCTTATCCAAAAACAAATAAGTAAAACATTCAGGTCCAAAAGTGAAAACCTATTTGATGTGATTTCTAACTAGAGAAAAAGTAAAGATAAAGTCTAGTCTAGTGGTAAAAAACTTATTTCAGGTGCTATTAGATGATAGTGTTCATTCTTCTTTGAATTTAGACCAGAAGACCACCAACGATGAACTTGCCCATGGATCTAAGTTCATCTCTAAGCAACAAAAAGTATTTGATCAAATTCTTCAATAATTTTTGAATATTTTTGTCACATGGCCAAATCTCCCATTAGGGGACTCAGATTCATCATGCCTAGGAGAAGTTGAAAAGCAAGCCCAAATGGAAGATCCTGACATAATTAAATAGTTCAAGTCATTGCCTAATATCTTAGAAGATGGTTCGACCCTTCTCGTTGAAGATACCACAGAGGTCAATATTGGGACTCCATCATACATGAAATGGATAAAATTAGGTACATCCCTCATTAAGGAGGAACATAATGTATTTACAGCTCTATTAAGAGAAATTGTAGATATCTTTGTATGGGCCTATTTTGACATGCCAAGTGTAGACCCCACCTTGGTTTTGCACCACCTTATGGTTAATATTGATGTCAAACTAGTAAAACAAAAGTTATGTAAGATGCATCCTCACATTGCTATATTAGTAAAGAAAGAGTTGGAAAAACTCTTAGAAGTAAGATGTATCTGATCTATTGACTACTTATAATGGATCTCTAATGTGGTACCTATTATCAAAAATCATGAAGGGATCATAATTTGTACTAATTTTTGAGACATCAACAAATCTTATCCTAAAGATGATTTTCCCTTTCCTAATATCAACATGATCATCGACTCCACGATAGGTTATGAAATGCTTTCACTCATGGATGGATTTTCAGGATACAATCAAATCATAATAGCACTAGAAGACCAACATAAAACAACTTTCACCACTCCATGGAGAACATTTTGTTATCAGGTAATGCCATTTGGCCTTAAGAATGCTAGTGCTACATATCAAAGGTCCATGACTATCATATTCCATGATATGATGCATGATATTATTGTAGACTATGTCAATGACATATTAGGAAAATCCAAAACTTGTGTTGACCATCCAATAGTGTTGCATAAGATATTTAAAATATTATGGAAGTACAAAGTCAAACTCAATCCAAACAAATGTGTGTTTGATGTAACTTCAAGCAAATTACTTGGCTTCACCATGTTTCATAGAGGTATTGAATTTGATATCGCTAAAGTCCATGCTATAACTAAGATGTCACCACCAACTAATTTAAAGTAACTCTATAGTTGTAGGGTAAGATTCAATCAATCTAACACTTCATCTCTTAATTAGTAGACAAGTGCCATCCATTTACTCACTTTTTGAGGAAAGGAGTTACTTTTCACTGGGATGATCATTGCTAAACAACTTTTCAATATTTCAAATACTATCTTGTTAATCCATCTATTTTATTACTATCCATGCCAATAAATCCATTCTTATTATACCTATCAACTACCGATCATGTTCTGGGGGCACTCTTGGCTCAACATGATGACAAAGGAAAGGAGCATGTTGTATACTACCTAAGTCGTACCTTAATTACATATGAACATAACTATGTACCTATTGAAAAATCTTATCTATCCATGGTTTTCATAGCTCAAAAATTATGACATTACATGTTGAATAATAAGAGCATGGTCATTTCAAAAGTAGATCTGCTCAAGTATCTACTATCTAAAACAACTTTGCAAGGTAAAATGGCTAAAGGGATGATGCTTCTCAGTGAGTTTGACATAGAGTATATTAATCAAAATGCAATCAATGGACAAGTTATTGTAGATTAACTTGTTGAAGCACCTCCCATGGACATACAACCACTCACATTTTAATTTCCTTATGAATCTGTCATGACTATCATTGACATACCCCTTGAGGAGCAGCCCTAAAAGCTATATTTTTATGGTTCTTTTACTGCACATGGATCAGGTGTAGGCCTATTATTTAGTAAACCATTAGGGGATCTAATCCCTAAATAATTTAGAATCATCTTTCCTTGTATAAACAATGTGGCTGCATGTCTTAGACAAGCAATGCATTGGAATATATCTCATCTTCAAGTTTATGGTGATTCTCAGTTAATCATCAATTAGGTCATAGATCATTTTCAAACCAAAGATGATAAGCTAGTTCCATATAAAGCCATGGTCAACACTCTTAAATAATAAATTATCAACATTTAGTTTGAGCACATACCAAGGGCTAGTAATAGAAATATAGATGCCATGGCTACTATTGGCTCTCTAGAGATTATCAATGCCTCATCAAGAATTTGTTAGCACCAACTCATGAACCTTCAACCATTGCCATGATTTGTGATATTATTGGTACTAATTCTATCTAGGACTCCAACCTTTACAACTATCTTCATAACCAAGTTCTACCACCTAACCTATCTCAAAAACAAACCAAAGCCTTTATTCATCATTTCACTTGTTATACTCTACTTGGATCCACCCTTTACCATCATATTTTTCATAGAACTTTGCTTCATTATTTAACTTTGATAGAGTCTACAATAGCATTAAGATAAGTTCATGAAGGAGTATATGGTACTCATTCTAGCAGGGCAGTCCTATTCAAAAATCTCTTATGTACTAATTATTATTGGCCCATAATGGATGCAAATGCCACTGCATATGTAAAAAAGTGTGATAAATATCAATGGCATGCTAACCTAATTCATGCCCCAGCAAAAACTCTGAAACTAATATTGACACCATGGAAATTTTATATATGGGGACTTGACCTCATTGGGAAGATTAACCCCACTTCATCTAAAGGCCATAAACATATCCTTATTGCCAGTAAATATTTCACTAAGTGGGTTGAATCTATACCCCTCACTTATGTGATTGGAAAGTATATTTCCAAATTCATCTTCAACCATCTCATTTGCCACTATGGTATTCCTTCTGACATTATATCTGATAATAGAGGATCATTCAAGAATAAGGATGTAGACCATCTATGTACTGAATATAACATCACATAATATTTTTCTACAATATATTACCCTCAAGGTAATGGTCAGGTTGAGGCATCTAACAAAACCATTATTAATATCATTAAAAATATTTTTAATGATGCTAATCATGATTGACACCTTCAGTTATTCCCTACCCTTTGTGCATACCATACCAATCATCATACCTCCATAAAAGCCACTCTATACCCACTTATTTATGGTACTAAAGCCATCCTTCCCATTGAGGTTGAATTACCTTCACTAGGCATCTCTTTCAAGCATGTCCTAGATGATCATGACTATCGAGTAGCTCACTTGCAAGAGCTAGACCTATTTGATGAGAAATGCATAGCCATACTCAAAAATCTTCAAGCATATTAGAACTGACTCAAAGGCCACTATAATCAACTTGTTTAATATAGAAAATTTGAACTTAGTGATCTTGTTCTTAAAGAAAACCAAAAGAATACCATGGCTGAGAAGAAGCATAAAGGGAAATTCAAACCAAACTGGATAGGGCCTTTCATCATTACTGCAAATTATGGATCAAGTATATATAGGCTTGCCACACTAGATAGAGATGAAATTCTAGCACTGATGAATATTATTCATCTCAATAGGTACTATGCTTGAGCCCTAAGGTGTATTGTATGTAAGGACCATTTCATTTTTAATATTTTATCACTATTCTTCTTTGTATAAATATCATCCTTATCCATCCTCTTCACTGTATCCACCTTTTGTTTCTGACTTATCAACCTGGTGTGTTCTAAAAGCCTAATCCATTTGACCTTGGTTTTTGACATTTGTTATGAATTTTTAGCATCAAGGTATCTAATTAGTTTCATCAGTTGGTTCAAGAACTTCAAACATAGATCATATTTTGGAATAGTATGACAAAAGTGTTGGTAGTTTCATCCTTCATTTTTTATTCCTTTCTTACCATCAGTCTTTCTACTACTTATAACTACCTTTGGGCAAATTAGTACCCTTGATCTATGCCATTGTATCCTAGTTATGACTGCCTATGGGCAAACTAGGGGCAATATTAAGTATTGATGTACTAACTTGCCACTTCATATTTTATACTATGCCTTTTTACCAACTATGCCTATTTTATTTGAAATGGCTGCTACACTAGTCTGATTCCTCCATTGCAAGGGTGGAACTACAATGACTTGTAGTCCTACTCTTGGACTATGTATGTAGTGCTCAATACTTGTTAAGGTCAGCTCAATCACCCTTTTCCCCATGTTCTCACCATTTTATGAGTAATTTAAGCTACACTTTCACCATTTTGTGAGAAACCTTAGTTTAAATACTCTGACCATTTTGTGAGCTTGAACCATTTAGTGTTTCATCATCCTCTATTGAATTGAGACACTCCAAAACATTTAAAAAATCATTAGAAAAGAATAAAAAATATTGACCACTTCTTTGCCTTAAGGATTCTGGGAACCCTTACTAAGTTACAAGCAAATCACTTATCATTTAGTTTCCCCATCCTTTTTGGCCTTTTTCTCTCACACACTTTCCATTTTTCAAGACCATTCTTCTTCTCTCATATCCATTTTATTTGTTTTCATCAGTTATCACATTCTTCCCATTCCCTGGGAGAGCTACATTTGACCTAAAAAAATTTATTGGATATTACATCCATGGAAATATGTAGGTAGAATCCACTTTCCTAGTGCATACATAGATAACTCAAACACCCCTTTCCTTTTCTTCTATTCTCCCATTTTGTTTGTTTGTTAAGTTATTACCTATTTTCTAGGGGCAATGTTCATAGGGTTTCTATTGCATTATTTGTTTGTTTATTTTTGCTTATTCTATTTATTTGTTTGTCTATTTGTTTACTTTTAGCATTGTTGCCTTGATTCAATTTATGTGTGTTCATTTGGTGATTCCTTGTCCACACTTACACTTGAATCCATCCATATTTATATTTTTACATTGTCATCATGGTTTCTATCATTGGTGCATTATTTTCTATTGAGAATTGGATTACAGGAGTCAGTCTTCATGAATATTTAGACCAAGTCTTATGATGTTATATCATGATGCCTACCGATACATGATACAACAAATCTAAGATTCAAAAAGTATATTTATCAATGGTGGCATCTCTTTGACATCAACATCCCAATTCACTCCCAATCGTATCCCAAACAGAGTAATTAACCATGAAAGAATTTCAACCTTTATTAGTTTGGATGAGTATCTCCCTACTAGTAGGTTTGTCCAATTCATCATTACCCTCTGTGTTAAGTTATCATCTTATTTTCATCTTATGTCTTGACCAAGTTTATCATGTTTTCCATAATTAGGGTCCAATGATTATAACCACCTAGGGGCAAATCATTGCACACCATCCCACCTGCATTTCTCAATGATTATAACCACCTTTGGGAAAATCATTGTGTTATCACCACTTTAGTTTTTCTACTCATAAAGGGGCATGTTATTATCTTATTTGTCTATCCTAACTAGGGTAGTTCCATCTTCTCAATGATTATAACCACCTTTGGGAAAATCATTGTGCTATCATACCACTTTGCCACTATCAAGGTATAATGTTTATAACCACCTTTGGGAAAACCATTGTGCATCATCCCACTTAAATTCTCAATGATTTTGACTACTTTTTCAATATCATTATGTTTTCACCTCATCATCTTTCCTTTCTTTAGTCTCCTCATTTTTCTTTTTATCAAGGGACCTTTTACTGACCTGCTTGTGCTAACCATTCCCTTAAGGGGGAATCATACAATTATTTTATCATCATTATAGTTGTAGGCATACAGAACCTTTTCATTATTTTAGAAGATGTTACCGTGCTTATAGCTTGCAATTTCTTCCTAAATAAGGGCAAAACTATAGACACCTAAATATGGCCATCGATAACCTCTAGTCAAGCTTTTGGCCAATTTCCACCCAAAATGCACAATTTGGCCTAGAAACACTAAAACATGATAAAAGATGTGAAACTAACATATTCAAGTGCCAATTTTGGCTAGGGTATCACTAAATGGGATAATGCAATTTATAGGCTAGCCAACTTTGATCAGATCATTTCGATTCAAAATGCCAAATTTGCACTTGGGTGCTCTAGATTGCTCTTTCTTATAAAATCTTATGCACAAGACATGTGCCTTTGTTATTTTTTATTGGTAACATCCTAAATGAGAATATGTTTCCAACACATCTGACATGGACTTCTAATTCCAATCCAATCAAAATTTGGACTAATAACAAGGCATTCTGATTAATTTGAGTAATTTATGCATAAAATACTTAAACATTATTAAGAGATAATTAAACCAAATTAGAGCCTAATTAATAATTCCATGAAAACTTGTTGAAAACTTTTTTTAATAAATGAATATTGAATATCTACATCATCAAGTGACCTCATTTCTTGAGAAGACATCCCTAGGCCATAAATACCACAAATATCAGGATTCATGCCCTCCATTCCTCATCAATGCCTTCCATGATGCCCTCCATGCCTCTTAATTGCTGCTTCTTCCAATGTCATGATGAGGATAATTAAAAACTTAATTCTAAAAATATAATTAATCTTTAACCACACGTCTCAATCTCAAGATGGATGGTTCAGGTTGATTCTAAACATTCTCAAAAATATATAAATAGGAGGCCTTACCACATCATTTATAAGTCTTGATAAAGCAAAGTTATAATGCTAAATTGGTTCCAAAAGCTTCAAGTAATTAGTGTTACCATGCCAAATTAATTCCAAGCCAAGCCACAAGCTGAAGGTGCCATGGAGAGATGGAAGTAGCCAAGGTTCCATTGCCAAGGACTTCATGAGCACAAGCCAAGAAAGCCATCAATACAAAGGCATTTGGAGAATCCAAGGAATGTGAAGGAATTCTTGTGTTTTATTCCTTACTTTTTAGTTGTGTTTATCATTTTTTTTGTTAACTAAGCTCTCCATAGTGTCTAGACCTAGAAATGTTATGCTAGTTAGTGTGTTTCTTTGAATTTGTTTTTAATTTTGGAATTAACCCCATACTAACCATCCTCTCTTAAGTCAAATTCTTAGATCATAGTTCAAATATAGTTCTTTACCTAAGGATTGGTGTATCATCTTCTCATGTAGGATGGACTTACTTGGAGTTGACTAGGCAAGGCTTATCATGCACCTTCCTTTATTTCCATGCAAAGAAGGTCTTTCTTTTGTTTCAACTCAACTTCCAAACATATCAAGTGGAGTTTCTCTTTGAATATTTGGCATAACTTTCCATGCATGGAAAATATTAGTCCAAGATGGGTCCACCATTCTTTTTCAATACCAAATATATTTTTCATGCAAGATAGAAGATAAAAATATATTATTTTAAGGCTTGGTTATCTTTTGATAGTTGAATTTAGACTTGTGTGATGTGAGAGTTGATCTCGTATTCTATTTTTAGGGCCAATTTCTTGGTTGTTGTATGCTTTTACTATATAAGTTGGATTTTTAGCCATTTTAAGGATCTCTCTTTTGGCAAGACTAGACTCTACAAAAATTTGAGTTTTTTAACCTTTTCAAATAAATACAAAGACTATTTTTATATGCCAAGGTGTTGGTATAGTGTATTTATGTCAGTGATTTGCATATGTGATAGAATTTTCCTCCTTGTCAAGTCCTAATTCTTACCTAGTTACTAGTTAATCAAATTATGTAGGTCATGTTCTATGTTTGATGTCTTTTTGTTGAAGTTACAGTGGATGTAAATGGATAGTTAGTGCCTTGAATCCAACCTATTCCATCATTTCCCTTGAGATTTGATCATGAGATAAAACCTTTTCATGAAATAATGATGCATAAGAGTCAACTAGAGTTGAAGATTCAATCTTTTCTTATCTAATCAGTGTTTTAGAAGATCAATGTGAGTGGATGAACCAAAATATAGATGTATCACCATCATTAGATATGATTTATTTTCAATTTTCTTTCTTACCTTTTTCTTCTTCCCTTTTCTTGACAATTTATAGCATAGAGTAGAGATCCTAATTGATACACCAAAGGGAGCTAGCCCTTAAAATATAAATATTTAATATAATAATTAGGCCACCCACAACTTAGGATTATTTCTATGTTTTAGTAGACTATGAAGGCCTGAAACTAACTTCACAAGGGTACAAGTCTAATTGATAATATTTTTTGGCACGCTTGGTGGAACACTTACTCCTTGTCATAGCTAAAGTTTTGGAGCTGAGGAAAAGCATTTTTAGTAGAGGAGAATATCTATCTTGTTCACAAGCTGTAGATTCTTTAGGTTACAGAGTTCATAGCATCATTCAGGCAATTCTTTCATGCCAAAGGTTACTACGAGGTCAATTAGCAAAGGTATTCCTTTTAAATTCATTGAGTTGTCTTCTACATCATATAAAATATCAAAGTTTATAAAGACAAAACCATATCCTAAAAAACAATATTTATCTCTTGGTTATCCTACTATTCTAAACACTACAACCCCCAATATCCAAATGGCTATGAGAAACTAGGTGTTTGTTCTATTTAATAAAGGTAGCCCACTAAATTTAGCCCATTTTGATGACATTATAGTGTCTACCCTCAAGATCATTCCATTATTCTTAGGATAAAATCAAATAACCCCTATTAAGCATATCTAAGATGTAGTTAATCTCTATTTAGTCCATAATGTTGTTGAGGATAATGATGATTTTAGATTGCTTCTTGCTTCCTTCAAAGGAAAAGCATTGTAGTGGTATAAAAACCTACCACTGAATTCTATTTCTACTTGGGATGAATTGAGTGTAGCCTTAGTCAAGTAATTTTAAGACAAATTTGATCACCTCTCTGTAGTTGAATAATTAACTACCATAACAAGAGCTCCTCGTGAGCTCATATCTGATTTTAATCTCAAATTCTAAAAGGTATGAACTAGGATAATTGTGTTGATTAGGCCATCCCCTGAATATGCATTTTTATACATTTTGAAATCCCTTAACTCTGACCTTAGTCTAATGATACAGTCGATGGATGGTCCTATATTGTTAGATGCTTATGAGGTTAAAATAAGGGTAGAGAATAGTTTAATACAAGCTGGTAATCTTTCTCCAAGGCCTCCAATGCTTATATTCTCAAAATTGAATTCTATACCAGCCCCTCAAGTTCCTCAAATTCCTCAAATCCCATCCTTAGCTCCTATTCCAACCCCTCAAGCTCAAATTGTAGCCCTTAGTAATCAAGCTAGTGAGATAGGAGAGTTGGAAATCTTATTGAAATCCTTTGGAAATGAAATAGTTCTACTCAAGAGGAAATAATTTTAGGCTAATAGTCTTTATTAGCAACAAAATTAGATCACCTATCAGCCCTTTAAATATCAAAGGCCTCCTTATCAATGTTTTAGAGAGAATAGACCACCTTATCAAACACTAGGAGCCATTATTATAGCTAAGCCATATGATACCCTTGATCTTAATTCTCCTTCCACTTCATAAACCATTTCTTCCACTCCACCTCAAAACAAATTGATGTAGGATTTAGGTTGGCAGTCCTCAAACCTCAATGATGCTCAAAACCAAGCCTTGGTATCACAAAACATAATTAAACCATAAATGACATAAGAAGAATTTTATTTTCAAGGAGGTCAGTACTGAGATACAAGTTTGGCATCAAAAGGAGAGACTCAACAAGTTCAAGGGAAACCTAATGCCATTAATGTAAATTGGCAAGTGGATGATCATGTTGCTTTTACTCAGGGTGTTGAAACTAACAATACAAGTGGTCAAGTTGTAGTTGTAACTAGAGCTACAAGAATATCCATTGATGAAGCTAAAGTGGTGATAAATGCTTCAATTACTCCTAATTTTGCTTCTAAGAGTAAAAAATAATAACTTACTACCCATACAACTCAAAGAAATGAGAGTATAGAGGTTAGTAGAGTTCATCAAATACCTATAGTTCATGAGTAGCTAATGTTTTAGAAAGTACAACCAAAGGTTGGTGGATATTATTTTAGTATATTGGATCAAATGAAGAATTATAATATCAAAATTAACATGTGTGATTCTATTTACATCCCAAGATAAAAATATATGCTCATCCAAAAGTTTTTAGCTCTCAAATTATCTCCAAAACCATTGAGAAAGAAGGTTTTGTCTTAACTAATTTGGATCAGCCAACTAAGAAACAAAAACATCAAGTAAATTAGATGGTAAAGGTGGAAAAAATTGAGGTAAAATAAAATAAAACTCCTACTTTATACCTTTCTTTGATAGTGGGTGATACTTTGGTTCATAACTGTATGGTGGATAGTGGAGCTAGTAGTACAATCATGCCTAAATAGATTGCAGACAAGCTCGACCTTGTTTATGATCCAAACACTAAGGATGTATTTCAATTGGATAAGTAACCAAAAAATATGGTAGGCATCATCAAATATCTAAAATTAATATTACATGCTTCTCCCAATGTTACTATTCAGTAGGATGTTATTGTGGTAGACTTACCTCCTTACTTTGATATGTGCCTTTCAAAGGACTTCACCTCAAAGATTGGGGAATATTTATCAGATGATTGGAATTATTTGATGTTTATAAATAGGTATGGTACTGAGGTAATTATTCATTTTTAACCCATTTCATGTTGCCATATAGATCCATATATACCAAGTGTTGTGAACACTAACTGTATTATCTCAGATGATGTACTAGAAACTAGTGGAGTAGAAAATGTATCACCTTTGGATGGAGTTCCAAATTTTTTTCTTGATGATTGGGCTTCCACTATTCATGAGAATCATCCTTATAATCTTATTGAATAATAATTACTTGGTGTGTATTGCCTTCATGAGAATGATGTACCAATTTCAGCCATGGTTAAAGATGATGAATCTAGTGAAGGTTTATGGCAATTATACTTTGATCAATCAAGGAATAAACATGGTGTCAGGGATGGAATGATGTTTGTTTCTCCAATAAATCAAATTTATTTATCTTATATTAATTTTTATATTATTTTTTCAAACAATGTTGTAGAGTATGAGGTACTAGTTCACGGTTTGCAGTGGGCTAGGAAGATGAAAGGCAACACCTTGCAAGTTTTTGGTGATAGTGAACTTATAGTTCACCAAGTAAGAGGTTTAAATGTATGTAAATATTTGTTTCTTAAATCATATAATCAAAAAATATGGGACTTAATTTAATATTTTTAAGTGTTTAACATTTAAACAATACCAAGAGGTGAGAATAAGCATGCATATAGGTAGGCTATCATTGGGGCACAATTTAGTATCTCAGATGATATAAAAAGTGAGAAAATTTAATCACATATAAAGGTGATTTTAAGGACTTTTGTTTCAGATAATCATGAGAATTGGTAAGTGTTTGAAGATGATAATCAAATTATGAGATTCTCACAAGAGAAAGCTGAGTTTTCTTCAAGAAACCAATCAAAGTATTTGCAGCAATATGGTGATCAAGTTGTGCAACAAAAAAAAATTGCCTAAGGGATTCGTCACACTTGAGAACATTTTTAGTGGTGATGATGAATTAAGGAAGGATAAGTCATCCTTATCAACAAAAAAAGAGCACTATGCCAATGTATAGATTGCAATTGGTAAGAATTTGAATGGGTAAGGTATGCACTCCTTCACAAAAGGAATCTTTCATTAAGTTATGCACAAGTTTTATTGATGTATTTTCTTGGAAATATAGTAATCTCAAGGGATTTTATCTAAGTTTAGATCAACACACCATTGAGTTAGAGGCTAAAAATAAACCAATGAGATAAAGATAAAGGACTATTAATCATAAGCTTGAGCCTTTGATGAGAGCTAAGCTTCATAAGATCATAGATCAGCTATAATATTCCCAATAAATCACTCAACTTGGGTGGCTAATCTTGTTTTGGTATGGAATAAGAATGGTGAGATTAGATTGTGTGTTGACATTCATGATTTGAATAGGGCTTCACTTAAATATCACTATCTATTGCCATCAATGGAATAAATTTTATAGATGGTTATAGGTTTAGAGAGGTTTTTTTTGTTAGATGGATATAGTGGCTACAATCAGATTTTAGTCAAGGAAGAGGACCAATTTAAGACAGCCTTCATAACCAAGTGGGGGACATTTTCATATATAAAGATGCCCTTCAATTTATCTAATGTTGGATCGACATTTTAGAGAGCCATGGATATGGAATTCCAAGGCCTTCTTAACAAGTTTATACTTGTTTATTTGGATGATATAAAAATGTTTTCAAAGAGTGCAAGTGATCACATGGTTCATCTCAAGCAAGTGTTTGAAAGGTGTAGGCAATTTAGGGTATCTCTAAATCCCAAAAAGTGTGTCTTCTCAGTTCATGAAGGTAAGATTCTTAGACATGGGGTTTTAAAGTATGGTTTAAGCATAGATTCTGAAAAGGTAGACTCCATTCTTTTACTCTCCTTGCCTAAGCACAAAAAGGCTATGCAAAGCTTCTTTGAGAAAATCAACTTAATTAGGAGATATATTTTATATTTTTCCATTTTAGCTAAGCCACTTACAACCATGATAAAGAACAATTAGAGCTTCAGCTAGTCCAAATAATGAGTAAAGAGTTTTGAAGATATTAAGAAAGCCATAGCTAGTGCTCCTACACTTATAAATCAAGATTTCACAAAGGATTTCATTTTGAATACATATGATAACATGGGCACCATTTTAAGCATTCTTATTCAACAAAATGTGAAGCTTTGAAATAGAAAATAGCCTTCTTTAGTCAAGGTTTGGAAGAGTATGAAATAAGGTATTCTTTTATTTAAAAACTTGTACTTTTAGTTATAAGGTCTCTTATAAAATTAAGATACTTTTTATCTAACAATAAGATACACCTAATGGTTTCTCATCCAAGCATCAAGGAGTTCCTTTTGAATAAAAATATGAATGAGAAGAGATCTATTTCGATAACCAAGGTAATGGAGTATGATGCAGAAATTAAGGTCACAAAGCTGATTAGAGGCAAAGGACTTTGTGAGCATCTAGTTCAAGACTTGCAAGAGACTAATGAGGTTATTTTGGTGTCAAATGATGAAGAGGTTGTAGCTGGTCATACATCACCTTCTAGCTGGTTTCATGACTTGATAAGCTATCTCCAAGATGGTATTTATCCCTATCATCTAAGTGATTCAAAGAGAAGATACTTTAGGTTGTAATCAATTCCATTTTTTCTTATTGATGGTGTTTTGTTCAAGAAAGATATCAATGACATGTTGATAATATGTATAGAGCCAAGCCAAACTCAGAGAGTACTTGAAGAATTCCATGATGGACATGGCAGAGGACATTTTTTTTCAAGAACTACAGCCCTCAAGATCATGAGAGGTGGGTACTATTGGCCTAGTATATTTAGTGATTGCCATGCATGGGTAAGGAAGTGTAAACAATGTGTTATGTTTATAGGAAAAGTAAAACTTTCAACCTTAATTATTCAAAAAATTATGGTGGATCATCCTTTTGTCCAATATGGATTAGACTTTATTGGTCTCATAAATCATCCTTTAATTTTAGGACATAAATGGATTCTAACTACTACAGATTACTTCGCACATTGGTTATAAGCAGTGGCATTGAAAGAAGAAAATGAAACCAATGTTCTATATTTTTATGAGGGTTTGCTTACTAGATTTAGAGTTCCTTCAACTATTATTCTTGATAATGCAATGGATTTTATGGGAAATAGGATTAGTTAATGGGCTTTTTAACATGGAATTTATGTTATCACTTCATCAAACTATTATCCACAAGGTAATGGCCTTGCTAAATCTATGAATAAAAACCTATTAAAGATCATAATAATGACTATTGAAGATAATTAGAGGTCATGGCATCTCAAATTTAAGTCATCTTTGTGGGATGATAGTATCGCCTATAAAAGATCAATAGCTAACTCTCCATACAAGTTGGTATAGGGTAAGGAAGCAAGGTTACCCATTTCTCTTGAGTTTCTTGCTTTAAAACTAATGCATCAACTTGAGTTGTTAGAGAATGAAACTATAGAGATTAGGTATGTTGAGTTTATGGAGTTGGAAGAGGTAAGAAATTAGTCCATGCTAGCCATGGAAATTCATCAAGCACAAGTGAAGAGAGCTTTTGACAAGGGAGCTTCTTCATGAAGTTTCAAAGGAGATTTGGTCCTCAAGTGGGATGAGGATAGAGTTAAAATAGGAAGGCACATAAAGTTTTATTCCCTTTGGAGTGACCCATACACAATCTAAAATTTCAAATCCCATAATGCCTTCTAACTTGCAAAGGTGGATGGTGAGGAGCTTCCAATCCTAGTCAATGGGATACATTTAAAACATTACTACTGAAAAGCTAAGTTTATTTATTTGTTTTCCTCCAAGTGTTATTCAAGCACATTAGTTTAGTTCTATTTTGTCCCAAATAAGTTCTTGTTTGGATATTTGCTTTGTTTAGTTAGTTTTCCTATTTTGTGTGTTTTCCTTCTTGTTTTGGAGGATGAAGGTTGTCTCATGCCAGGTCAAAAGAGAGTTTGTAGTCATGGATCAGATTTATCATTTTTTTGTGATTCCAAGATTCATGTAAATGGATTGGTTCTCAAGCATAGAAGGCATGCTTCCTAGTTGAGTCACCAAAATGTTGACAATTTTGGCCCCACAAGTCAAATTGCCATCCTTATCATTCAAAACTTTGCATACATGTCTTTTGTCTTATGAGTCAATAATTGATCCTAAAAAGTCCCTAAAGAATCCATGGTTAACAGGTCTTAAGGTTGTTTAGGTTATTTAGAGTATTTTATTTCACTCGTGTTATTTTTTTTAGGAAAGTGTTGATGTTGATCAGAGCATTGAAAGGAACAAGTTTTTCAAGAAACCCAATGAAGCAAAATTTTAAAAATCTGAAGGAATTGGTCTTTCAGGAAAAATTCCAAAGGAATTCCTTTAGGATAAAATTTTGAGCCAATGGTCCAATTTTTTTTTAAAAGCCAACAGTCCTTTTTTTAAAGTTCAATGGTCCATTTTTCAAAAACTGAAGGGACTTTTCAAATAAGCCAAAAGAATCAAGTCCGTGGGAAAATTGTCCGTGGAAATTGAAGAAAACAAAAACTCTAAAGGGTCCTTTGAAAAAAATTTGAAGGTATTTTTCTTAAGGAAAAGGACATTTTCAAATGCTGAAGGGACCATTTTCAAAAGTTTTGAAGGGTTCTTTGCAAGAAATGTGAAAGGCACTTCTCAGCAAAAAGGGTTCTTTTCCTTCGAAAAATCCCATTTCAGATCTTCAGAGAAGCCCATTTCAAAAATCTCGAAGGTCATTTTCAAAAAAATCTCGAAGGTCAATTTCAAAAGTTCTGAAGGGTATTTCAAAAAAATTGAAAGTCCTTTTCATTTTTTCTGAGGACCTTTGCAAAAGTTTTGAGGGCAATTACAACTTTTTTGAATACCATTTCACAAAATCCAAAGGCTCACTTTCTCTTCAAAAAATACCATTTCACAAACTTTGAAGGGTCACTTTCTCTTTGGAAAAGACCATTTTACAAAATCCGAAGGGTCACTTTCTCTTTGGAAAATTCCTTTTCAAAAAATTTGAAGGGTAATTTCCTTTCAGAAAGGGATCATTTCAAGTTTCCCAAGGGTCATCTTCAAGAAGTCTGAAGGGTTATTTCCTTTTGGGAGTGTGCATTTTAAAAGGGCAAAGGCACTTAACATATTTATAAAGGATTTCCTGATAAAATATCGAAGGAAATTGTTTGGAGAAAAATTTTGAAGGCCAAAAAATCTAAAACAATTCCTTCAAGAAAAAAGCCTGAAATAATTCCTGTGAGACAAAACTCTAAAAGAAATAGACAGAAGAAAAAGTCCGAAGAGGAAATCCCAAAGGAAAAGAATGAAGACAAAGGTCTGAATACAAAGAGCCCAAATTTTTTTTAGACGAATACATGCAGAAATGAAGAGCCTGAGAACAAAAGGCTGAGGAATTACAAGGAGAGCTTAACATGTAATTTCATGAATGCTTCAATTTTCAAAGCCCCTTTTTATGCAAGTGGAGGCCATTTGGAGTTGATTAGTCTTGATATTGAGTTGAATTTTGTTAGAGTGTCACATCTATTCTAATTTATATTTTTAATTGAAGACTTTCAATACTTCCAAATGGTTCAAATAGAAGTTATTCACCTAAAGATTGGTGTAGCATCTTCTCATGCAAGATAGAGTTACGTAGAGTTGACTAGACAAGGCTTATCATGCACCTTCCTTAATTTCTATGAAAATAAGTTCTTTATTTTATTTCAACTCAAATTTAAAACATATCAAGTGGAGTTTCTCTTTGAAGATTTGGTGTAGCTTTACATGCATAGAGAAGCTTAGTCCAAGATTGGCCCAACATTCTTTTCCAATGCCAAAGAGATTTTTCATGCAAGACAAAAGATAAAAAGATATTATTTGAAGACTTGGTTATCTTTTGATAGTTGAATTTGGACTTTTGTGATATGAGATTTGATCTCATCTTCTATTTTTAGTGATAATATCTTAGCTATTGTATGTGTTTACTATATAAGTTGGCTTTTTAGCCATTTTAAGGATCCCTCTTTTGGCAAGACCAGAATCTGCCAAAATCTAATTTTTGTAACATTTTCAGATAAATAGGACTATTTTTAGATTCTAGGGTGCTAGTATAGTGTATTTATGTTAGTGATTTACATATGTGATAGAATTTTCTTCCTTGTCAAGCTTGATTCTTACTTAGTTACTAGTTGATCAAATTATGCAGGTCATGTTTTGTGTTTGATATCTTTTGTCTGAAGTTATAATGGATGTAAATGGCTAGTTAGTGCCTTGAATCTATCCTATTCAATCATTTCCCTTGAGCTTTGATCACTAGATAAAAATCTTTTCATGAAATACTGATCTATAGAAGTAAATTGGAGTTGAAGATTTAGTCTTTTCTTCTCTAATAAGTGTTTTAGAAGCTAAAAGTGAGTGGATGAACCAAAATATAGGTGTATCACCATCATTAGATATGATTTCCTTTCAAAAAAATTCTCACATTTTTCCTCTTCCATTTTTTTGGTAGTTTTTAGCATAGAGTAGAGATCCTAATTGATACACCAAAGGGAGATAGCCCTTATAATCTAGAGATTCAATCCGCTAATTAGGCCACCCATAGCCTAGGATAATTTCCATGTTTTAGCAAACTATGAAGGCATAAAACTACCTTCACAAGGGTAAGAGTCTAATTGACAACACACCTTGGGGTGTGTATTTAGAAAGATGTTGTCATTATATATGCAAGACTATTTATTTCATAGGTTGAGAAGCTATAGTTTCATATAGGGAAACACACTTGCACAAAGTAAATTGCATGAAAATAAAGTACAGGAAATGAAATCACAATTGTGAGAATTTAATTGCTAAAAGGAATTTATTTATTAATTTATGTTTTTTGGAGCCCCCTGATATAAATTTAATAATGCTCACACAAATTTCAATTGATTTTACTGAATTGAACTTAGGAATGTTCGAAACACAAACATAGAAATGAAACTAGAAATTATCACACAATAGAAATAATAACTAATTAATGGATCAAGATCTTCACCAAAAATCCTTGAGAGGGGTCCTCTTCAGTTAAATTTGAGTTCCAATCCTTCCCTTGAGCATGAATTATTTATTTTAAATCACTTCTTATTACATTAATGAACCTATATAAATTTGATTATTGATATAAAAAATATTATAAAATCTTTAGACTGTGACTCTTCTCTTCTATTAATTTTCCTTATTTAATATTTAATACTCAAAAATCCTTCAATGTCTTTCTTTCTCTTATCTAATAGAGAAATCATATTATTTATTGTTACTATCTAATTACAATAAAAATTGTCTTTTACATTAGTTCCTTAACAAAATCTATGAAAGTAACCTATTCATGCTAAATGATAGATCAATTAGTTATAACAGATAATATAGTAGTTGGTTTACATGGTTGCAATGGTTAGGAAGAAAAATCCATAGAGAAAAGTTTTAATGATGAATTTAGACGGTAATCCTCATTTTAATAGACTATAACATCCAACCTCATTATTTTTCTAACCATTACAACTCATCAACATAATAGTAAATATGTAGTTAACTGTTATAGTTATAGGCTAGAACAACTATGATACAATTGATACAGGTTATGACAAATGCCTTTTCTAATTACTATAGGCTATACCAAATGTCTCTATAGGTGTTATGGGTTAAATTATATGTCTTTTACAATTTATATAGGTTAGAAAAATAGTCTATTATTTCTATGGGTTGGCTACCTAATTGTTATAGGTTGGTTACCTACTTATTATGGATTAGTCTACCCAATTATTACAAGTTAGCTATTAGTTTGTGTTACTCCACAACTCATCCTTTATATCTATTTGTACTAAATTAGTAGTATATCCAAAATAATAATGAAATTACATGATGCAAACTTATTCATAAAATGATAATTTAAACATAAATCACCAAAAATATGCATATCATATTTATTTAATACTATTTTATATAAAAGAGTACAAAAGATAACTTTATGTACCTAGGATTACTAGAAATGAATCAACAAAATAGGTTATAGGAGGTCAATCAAAGGTTAATTTCTTGACTCATCACAGCCCCAAACTAAACTTGTTTCTAGTTCTCAATCATTTGTAACCTCTACACATGGGAACATATTTTTCTAAAATCAAATGTTTTTGATGAACCTGCCCCTTATTTTCCATAAAACCCAAAGTTTTTATCTATATTTTTCTCTATTATCTTCATCCTTTTCATCATTTTGTTCCCTTCTTTTCCAATTATAAATGTGGAACCAAAAATAAGAGGATCATAAGTTATGGCTATCCAACTCAATCTCTTCTTCCTTGTAGCATCAATGTACCTAGTGACCTTCTTAAGAATAGCCCTAAAATTTTATCCTAAGAATGGTTCCTTCTTCTAAAATTTTGGGGTAAGTTAATTCAATCTATTTATAGAAGCATTGAAGGATTCTTGGGCACATTATGTCACCAGTGTCAGATACTAGTTTTATGCATCTATTTTTTCCTTTCTAGTTCTTTCATCCATCTCTCCTTTGTTTATCAATTTAATCCAAAATGTTTCTATTATGTTAGTTTTAGTGGCTTCTCCTTTAAATCAATGCAATAATTTTTACTTTATCATGATATTTTTATAGCTATTTACCCCCTTTTATCTCATTAACAAGATAAAAAGAGAGAGGCATATGTATCACATCACCCAAATATAAATTTGAGTTCCATTCTCGGTCAAAAGGAATAACATAATTTTGGGTTGTTTCGCATTCTAAAGAAGTTGATATATAAATTTCACATACTTGATTATATTCTTTAGGATTACTATTATTTTAAAATTCAAATAAATAATAAGGATCACTTAATAGTTTGGGGAGGTCACAGTATGTCTACATAAACTATAAATTCAACCAATTTTATGCAAGATAGACAACATACACCCTTGTAGATGGTCTATAATCCATGATTTTCACAATGAGTTGACCCATATCCTCTACTTTCTACTTTGGTTTTATGATATATGCTTCAAATTATTTGATATTTTTATTCAAATCTTTATTTTCATCCCTCAATTCATTTAACTGACTATATCACTAAATTTACATAGTTTGGATCTTAATATCCCTTTTCATAAAAAGTTACTTCTAATTAAGCCCACCTGTTTGAGAATAAATGGATGAAAAGGTCTTCTAAACACTTCTTGTAGCCATATGAGATTATTCTACTGCAATTTTATTATGGGTTGTGTTGCATAATATTGAAGGTGTCCACTTTTTTCCTCTACCACTCTATCCATTATGTCTAAATCATTCTCTTTTTTCTCTAGTTCCTTGAATCTTACCCTATGGGTTTCAATTTTCCTTATGGATTTTATCAAATTTGGGTAATATTCTTGTCTTGGTTCAATAGGGTTTTCTTGTTATTCCATTTGTCTTCCCTACGAATGGATTGTTCTTCCATTTCTTCTTCTTTTATTTCATTCTCTCCTCATTCTTCTATTGCCACATCTACTTCTATTACATCTAGTGAAGGACCCCAATGCTCCATTTCACGAAAGGCTATGAACCTAAAGCTAAATGATGTAGATTTTCCTTCTTTAGAGTTATTGGTAGTTTGATCTTATTTTTTACTAAGTTTTTATTCCTTTACATATGATTATCCACTTTCAATGTGGATAGTATCAAAGACCAAAAGGATTTGTTGTCTTGTTATCTTGCAATTGATTTTTTCTTCTAGGAAATGGATTTGGAATCCTTTACCTCTTTTTAGGTCTTCATGTTGAGGGGGTATCCTCCTACATTGGTTTTTCACCTCTATATTTATAATTTAAAAAAGAGGGGGTTATTATGAGATTTGTTTTTTTTTCTCTCAGACCTTTCCTTTACTTCATGTCCTCCTTGTTCTTCTATTGTTTTTTCTTGTCCACTTACCTCATTGCCTTATTGTTCCTCATCTAGGAATTATTTCAATGTCAAGAATTCATCCCATGTTATTTTGGGTCTTTTATTTATTTGGTATATCTACATAATTGAATCAGACAATGATGGGATAAAGTTGTTAGCTTCCATTTATGATAATCTTTAGCCATCCTCCTCAGCATATTCAATTAAAAATTGGGCACATTTACCTTTCTTCCATGCCTTAAATTATTTAGGAGTTTGAAGTGCACTATGTATAGCATGGAATTCCTCACTTCATAGGATAGATACTTTAAAATGTAAATTGAAACTTCTTCCCATAACAAAGACAATGAATAGAGTGTACCTTGGTTAGAGGACTCTAGTTGATCATCCTTTGTGCAAAATATGTTTTCAGATGTAGTAGCACTAGATTTTATTTTCTATAATTCCCCTATGCATGGTAAAATAATTAAATCCTCTAAAAATTCTTTAATAACCTCAACTCATAGCCCTTTGATATTTATTACATCACCCATAAAGGTTTCAACAAATTCTTAGCTAATTTGATCATCATACCGAAGTAATCCATCCACCCATAATTTCTTAAGATATTTTCAAGATATCATTTTCTTATTAGTGGTGTGATGTTTGTAGGTTCTCTCCTAAGATTGTATCCTCCCTTATTTTCCTATAGTTTATTTCCTATATCAAAGAAGTGATTTACAGGTGGTATATCATAGCAGAGGGTTTGTAATGTTTATTGTGTGTGGTCAATTATGATGGATTTTTATACTTATCCTTTCATCTTTTCCCCTCATGTTCTCAACAATAATTTATTCCAACTTACACACTCACTTGTAGCTTCCATGATGGGACATTCCATATTCACATATCATTTATATTAAATCATGTAATTTTTTTAAGAAATCCACCAATTTCCATGTTACTCATTGGTAAGTGACATGGAAGTTGGGGGGAGTTCTTAAGAAAGATGCATGACTCAATAAAAATTATATGGGCACACAGAATGCCCCATCATGGACTCTAAGGAAATAAAGTGAGGGGACATTTCATGTCCCTGTAACATTTATATTGAGTCATGAAACTTTTTGAGGATTTCCCCCAACTACTATGACGCTCACCCTTGAGGGACAGATTGAGTGTGGTTAATTTTACAAGAGGGAATCTTATGATATGATGGGATTGGTTTTGTGATAGAAGTGTTTGATTTTATATTATGCCTAAAAAGGAAATATTTCACCATAGGTTGAGACTATAGCAATAAAAATAGTTATAAAATTCTCATGATACATAACTCAGATTGATATATTTAAAAAACATGATTATTTCATAAAAGAATGAAATAATTGTATGTTACACATAGGTTTACCAATAATTTTAGTTTTTTATTTTCTTGGTGGTTGGATATTTATCTATAACCTATTGAGTGGTCATGTAGGATGCAATGAAGGATTATTTATTGATTGGATTGAAAACTAAGAGAGTTGACTTCAATGGATTAGTCATGTTGTGTTTTGAGTGGACATTGTAAGCATCATTATTTAGAGCTAAAAAATAAAAACTAACAACAATAATGCCCATTTATTATGATAAACCAAAACATAAACATAAAATTGACAAATTTAAAAAGGATTATAACTTCACTTACCATGAAGACTCCTTTCTTGGGTAGATTTACTCATACTTGATGGATGATTGTGGTTGCTCAAGAATCACGTGCAAGAATTTCAGCAACATGTAGTTCTCGAAGATTATTGATTTACAAGATAAAAGCTAGATTATTACCAACACCAAGATGATTTTTATGAAAAATAGATCATTTATTTTACACCCTCTCAAAATGGAGGGGAAAGGGTGAATTTATAGATTTTGAAAGGGGCAAATGGGTAGTTGGGATTAATCCTAATTTATTTGACATTTTTTTAATTTTGGATGGATGATATTGGATTTTAATTAAATGATGAAGTTAAGAAGTTGAAGGATTCAATGAGAAGGTTGAGAAGATTGGGATTTCATTTTGCATTTGCATTTGAAAAGGAAATTGGTTTGATTTGATTTGAGATTTGGTGATTTGATTTATTTATTTTTTAATTTATTATTTGTATTTATGTGTGCATGGATTTTATTAGGGACTAATTAAATAACTAATGATGATTAATTAGTTAATTAATCATGGGGTAATTTTAGTGGGATAAAATGGGATGATAGTGTGATTAATTGATTCATTTGATATTGTGATTAATGTGTTAGAGTATCTTTTACTCATTCTTGCTAGGTTTATCTTATGTGAACTTTAGTCTCGCATTGGTTAGTTTAGCTTGCATTCTATTCTTACTTGCCTAAATAAGCAAGTGATATCATTGTAATATTATGATTTACATGATTTTGTATTCATATCATTTGAGTATAACAATTGTTTTATCAATTGGTTTCCTCTTTTTATACTTAAGTATCAATGGTTGTGGTAATGGCCATTAGAAAGATCTTGGCTGAAGAGTTTGGATAAATATTTCATGGTAATTAGAGCCATATCCAATAGCCATTACTCAGATTATTTGATCAGTTTTCATTAGATCTATGGATTTTATTTTGCAAGAATTATTGGTTGGGATGTTCTTTGGAGCTTTTGGCATCATTTTTTCCAAGATTGAGTCTTTTGTTTCAAACTTTCTTGAGATATACATCTATTATTTTTAGGCATTGAAAGACCATATCTACTCAAAAACTCCTTTTTGAGAGTCTTGGCATCCCAGATTTGCCTTTGGCTAGCATTCAGATATGCTTTGCTAAGATTTAAGAGTGACATCCTCTTTTTTATGTTGTATTTGTTTCTCATAGCTAGGCATTGAAAACGTACTTTAACATTGGATCAACAAAGCATATAAATTTATTTACTTTGGCATCCTTTCTTGAAGAAGAGTTGGATTTGCTACACCATTTTTTCCTTTGACCAAATTTGATTGAAGCACTGGAGTTGTGTAGACTTGTGTTAGATCTGGATTGCATTTTTCCTCCTTTATAGATTTTCATGGTTGTGGTGTCCTTTTGACTACATGGTAGAAGGAGGTCTAGGATCTAGTACATTGTAGCTTTGACATCAAAAGAAGAATATTTTACATTTTTTTTGTCTTTTTTTTGCCTTAGATCTAGTGTTGGTCTTGCCTAGATCTAGGTTACATTGGAAGAGAAAGATCAGGTGTTACTTATGGCACTAAAGATTTGAGGTGCTTAAAGATAAGAAAGGAGACATGTGTTTCATTTTTCCTCTCTAGATCTATGCTTGAAAAGAAAATAATATATAGTTGGAAAGATCTACATCCTATCTGCCACCTTTGTGTTGGTTTTTCCTGGGAGGCTATAAACCTGCTACATTGGCATCATTTATTGGTGCATTGGAATCATTATTTTTGGATATATTTTGAATAATTCTTGGATGCATTGAGATATTCATGGAGATATTTGAGATTAACATATACTTCCATTTACATTTGCAATTGGAAGTATCTTGGTGCTGTTATTTTTTTCCAAATCTATTGATTTTTTTACCTAGCCTAACATCCTTTATTAGGCTATGTTGGACTGTATTTCTATTTTTTGATTTGTAATGAATAGGTGTTGAGGATTGAGGCATTGATTATATCTGGTGTTATAACTTGGAAGAGAGGAATGAGGAAGGTGAGGAAGGTGCTTAGCATCCCAGGGCTTCAAAAATAACTTCTGCATTGGAAGGTAAGAGCAACGAGTTTTTTTTATGGACTGAGCAGTGTAGGAAAGGAGTTAGGAGGATATATGAATCTTATCTCTCTTGTTCAACCACTTACAAGGTGAAAAAAAAATATAAATCCACCTTTTACTCTCTCTTTACATAGCTAATTTTTTTTTGCCTTACTAGCTTTAATTTATGCTCAAAAAGGAAGTCAAACTTATATGCATGTATACCAAAGTAACCAAACATATTTTTTTCACTTACATTGACTTTTCTAAGTCTGTGGTAAAATTAAAATTATAACGAGTGGTTACATGAATATATTTGTTTTTTATTTGGTCTCAAAAACCAATTTGTGTTATTTTCTAATTGTTTTGACCCTTTTTTTATTGGAAATCACAATGCTTCTAACGTTTGAACTGTAACTTAAATTTAAGTTCCATTTTTTTTTAAAGTGCATATTTATAGATTATATATCCATTTATATCATTAAATTATAAAAATACACTATTTTATAAAGTGTCACATTCTAGGGGTTCTCTTCACATTGGTTGTGTTGCCTTTGCTTACAAGTTTGTGGTGACATTTAGTGGTGATGCATTTTACTATGTTTTGATAATTTGTTGAGGGATTACTCATTATTTTGTACATACATTATCTCTTTAATTTATTAGTTATTAAAGGTTAAGGTTTGGTCTGATAGGAGGTTAGGCCCCCTCACAGGCAACACAAACTTCCTTCTTCTTCTCGATTACATTGTCATCATTTGTTGCACTCATGGATGCATTTTTTGCTGAGTCTGACATCCTATTCTTGTATGAGCATTATCATACTAAAAGGTTTCCTATGCTATGGGGCTTGTATTATATTTAATTTATGCATTATCTCAGATGCATTTTTGACTGAGTCTGATGTCCTTTTGCATGTGCTTTACACATTTTTGTTTTTTGGTTGATGATTTTATTTTGGTGTGTTTGCATACACTATGGCTCTTTTTTTCCATTTTACACACTCTTATATCAACCCATGACATGAATTAATACTTTGACATACTGGTAATTGTGTCATGTCCCCTTGAGGCCTCTTTCTTAGCACCTTGCCTTGTTCTTGAAGGAATAAATTAGTGGAATGCTTCAATTTATTTTATTGACATGAAAGTGGTGTCTATATACAATGTTCAAGAGGCAATTATTCCATTGAATAACCTACACATTATACTAACAAATAACCATTGTCTCCTTAGTTAAGTTAGTTTCTTAACAATATATATAAACAACTAACTTAACCTATGCTATGCTCATTTAAGCACTAATCGGCACTATATAACAAACCACCAAACTAACTAAATCTCCTAACAGTTTCACTTTAAAATATAATATTATCAAAGTTTTCCAACATCTTCCCTTTATTACATTGTTTCCACAAACATCATATTTCCTAATCATGGTTCCCCTTTTATTACAAACACTATAAAAATATTTACACTCTTCACATAACATGCTCACTTTCTAAGGTGGTTTCCATATTTGTGGCTTCAAGGTCTTAGTGTCACCATGATTTTTCTTTGTAGGATTACTGTTTCTATCGCTAATTCGCTTTCTACATTCAAAAGATGAATAAAGAAACTAAAGAAATGGACAAGGCTAGAAGTACCTGGATAAAGATTACGCACTATAATCCAGACGTTTGTGGGCACCCCTCTTTGGCTGTGGAGGAATGACACCTGCAAAGAAAAAGAAACTTGGACAAGAAAATGTTAGATGGATAGGCAGTGGGTTGCCAAGCGAAAGCTTGTTCCCGGAAGTGTGAAAACTTCCTCAAGGGAGGTCAACCCACTGATAACAGACAGATAAAAGACTAAGGAAATACAGAATGCCAGAATACAGAAGTGATAAACAAATTAAAAAGGAAAGAAAAGACCAATGATTACTTGAATGGAGCTATCGGGCTGATGACAGTCGCCGAGGTTGAGAATGTTGCCGGCGTTGGTTGTATGGTCTGCTGACTTCAGTTATCCTACCGACGTCGGTCAGGGAAGTAACTGGCGTCGGTCGGGGTAGTGGCCTGTAGTCGGGTCAGGTCAGGTTTCTGGACTGTGGACAGGTCTGGTTTGTGAACAGGGTCAAGACAGAGTTTAGGGATGACTTTGAATGGACTGGGGAATGGTCTGGTTCTGATTAGGTGCCCTGTACAAGGTCTTTGTTGGCAGGAGGGATGAGGGAGTTGTTCAGGATTGTACTGAAAGGATGACAGGTGAAAGGGAGATGGACAGAGGACAAGGCCTGAGAAGGCTTTTTAGCCTCTCAGGGGGTAGGACAGAGGGAGTGGGAGACAGCAGATACCAAATAACTAAACACTAAAGAAAAGAAATGAAATGAAATAACAGACTGTGCTTACCTTTTTAGCTTGATGAATGAAGAGTGGGAGAGCTGTTGTTGAGACCACAGAAGACTTAATCTCTACTCAAGAATCCTTGCACCTGTTGCTGCTATTGCACGAGGTCCAGAGGGAGAAGAGTAGAATGCCAAAATGCCAAGAGAATTTAGTTTGCGAGCTCAAGGGGCCAAGGGATGGAATGGATGTAGAAAGGAGTCTTGAAGGCTGCCGATGCCGGTAGGATCGCCGACGTCGGCAGTGGCAGAATGGGGGCAGAGACTAAAAATAGCCTCTGTCCGTTCTTGCACGCTGCCGGGCGAGGGATTGTGGGAAGAACGGTCATGAGGATGCTTAAATGGGCGCGAGAGGAAGATAATGAGAAGATTTGGCATAATAAAGGCTAGGAGGGAGGTGGAGGGATCCAAGGTGGCAAGGGTGAGGTGGAAAGGGGGCCACTTAATTGAAATATTTAAGTTATTTTAATCAAATGAGTGGAGGGGACTAAGGCCAAGGGTTAGGATATGGGTTTGAGGTGGACAAGGGGGGAGAACCAAGGTGCAGACACATTTGTGGTGTCTACATTTGCCCCTTTTTGTCTTGTTGGTTGTTCTTGATGAACTACAAGACAAAAACAAGAGTTGGTTGCCCCAGGAAAAGAATGAGGTGTTCCCCCCTCAAAGCAATAGTCGAGAGAAGGGAACTGGAGATCGAGTGTCGATTTAACAGAGAGATGGATAGAAGAGTGTGAGCAAAAATGCTGCAATAGTCGTGATTGCGCATATGCCACTTCACGGGATGGTCGGGTTAAATTGCTGCATGTCGAGGGTCAAGGAGTGCCAAAATTGAAGTAACTGGGCCCCAACATTTAGTCGTCTATTGATCGGGTTACTCAATCTAAGCTGAAGCTCTAAATGGTCGTCGTGCTTCAGGTATCCCAGGCTCAGGAAGTGCTCCCAAAAACACGAAAATGCCATAAGTAGTAGGGATCAACTGGCTTTCGATCCTATACTTGCGAAGGGTCAAAAATAGTCTGCAGACAATTCTGCTAACCAGCCGTGAGGTAGCACACATGCAAAAACAACCAAGGCAACATTGGCTTGGAAGTAGTCAAAGGTCGAAGGAGATATGCATGATCTCCAATGGTCATTGGTCAAGGGGATGGATGGATAAAAGGATGTGGCCGAGCTAACCTCAAAAAATGTCATGTGATCTGAGTGCTGCCTACATAGCCCTTATGTGAAGGGCCTCAAGCCAATGTAGTTCTCCCTAAAAGGGAGGAATGGTCAAAGAAAATGATTGGTCTTGGTCAAAGTTGATGGAGTTGGTCGTGATCAAAGTCACAGAAGAGAAGGTTTGTCCATCAAAGAGACGAACAAACGGGGGTGGTCGAGCTAACCTCAGAGGATGTGTTATCTGAGTGCTGCCTACATAGCCCTGGTCATAGGGCCTCAGACCAATGTAGTTCAGATGAATTGAGAAGATTGGTCGATGATTGGATGTGGTCAAGTGTCGAAATGATGAGGGTAAGATGAGGATAAGATGATGCTACAGATGGTGTATTCTGTAGAATTGGTCGAGAGTCTTTCATCCCTAGCAAGTTTCCATAGTCATGATGGATGTATGCTAAAAATGAATGGAGGTCTATTTATGCTTCAGCAAGTATTAGTTTATGCTTAACATAAGTTGGATCTAGTCGATAGTTTCCATGTGTATTGGTGTCCATAGAAAGTATGTGAAATGGACGAGGATGATGTCTGATGCCATGAGGAAAAAATAGCTTGGTTTGAGTTGAGTCGACAATTGATGTGGTTAAATGTGACCAAAGTGTAGAGAAAAGGTGAAAGGCGAATTGCTCTTTCATTGACAAGGCCCAGAAAGGGATCATAGATAGGGGTTATTAGAACAAAAGCCCCGTTCGTGCATTACGTCGTTGACCAGTGAGAATGTATTAGAACGGTAATCGAATCACTTTGACATTAAAGTGAGCTCGAAATCCCCTGAGTAGGTGATAGGAGGAGGATAGGGTAACCCAGTTTAAGAGTAAGAATAACCTTGCCCCTTTTTATAGGAGACCCCGAGACAACTACAAGCCAAGTCCATGACTCATTTTATTTTATTTTTTTGGTGCAGACTGATCGATGTGGGAAGTCTACATAGAGATGTCATTTGATTTATGGTCATGTTGCGAAGCTGATCAATGCGGGAAGCTTCTAAGAAAGGTTGCTATTTGTAGCAAGATTTAGTCATAGCCATCCTTCGAGGGAGTGGTCTATATTTTTGCTTTATATAATGTTTGAATAGCTGTCCTTCGAGGGATCAGTCTATTAGCTACAGCAATGATAGTACAACTGTCCTTCGAGGGAGTAGTCTGTCTTTTTTATTTGATTTTGTGACCTTGGATTATGTTTTGACATCTTGATTTTTCTTTTCTTTTTTTGAGTCATGGACAAGACTGTAGAAGTTCAAGGACGCCCTTTTATTAGGACAAAGCATCCATGCATCATAAAAAGGTTGTAGAGGATTTGTTAAAGGGGAATAGGGTTGAAAGGAATGAGGATTAAGAGGACGAGGATTGCTCAAGGGACGAGCTCAAGTTACGTGTCAAGTAGACGAGTACTCGACTAACAGAAGAATGGTCGAAGATGCAACGCATTAAGAGGCTCAGGTTCTGGCCGTCCGTCGAGGGAGGACAGACGATAAGTCCCTGACCCATACTTGTGCGTGATGATAAAAGGTCCAAGCCAATTGGGGGCGAATTTGCCTCGTTTACTTCACTCCATATTGGTCACGTGCTGATTCTCTTTGAGGATGAGGTCTCTGATGTTGAAATCTCATTCTCATAGATTTTTTTCATAGGCTCACTTTATGTGACTTTGGTAGACATGGAGATGATTGAGGGCAGCAAGACGGCGCTCGTCAAGTAACTCAAGTTGAGCTAAGCGATCTTGACGAAAGTCGTCATTGGAAAGAATGTCATGTAAGGAGATGCGAAGAGATGAGATCTGTACTTTGAGAGGTAAGACAGCCTCCGTTCCGTACACGAGGGAGAAAGGAGTAGCACTCGTAGAGGTTTAGATGCTAGTGCGGTAGGCCCACAAAGCGAAGGGAATATGAATGTGCCAATCCCTTCCTGTGTCGTTGACCACCTTCATGAGAATTTTAGTTAGAATTTTGTTGGAAGCCTCAACCTACCCATTTGCTTGTGGGTAGTAAGGTGAAGAAAAGCTGAGTTTGATGCCAAATGAGTCGCATAGTTTTTGGACAGTCTTATTTTTGAAGGACTTGCCATTGTCGGTGATGATTTTGTGAGGGACACCGAAACGACAGATGATGTGGCTGCTGATGAAGTCAACAATTTTGTCGGCTTTTATGAAGACAAGAGGAATGGCTTCCACCCACTTGGTGAAATACTCAGTGGCAGTGATGATGGACTGATGACGAAGAGACGAGTGAGGGTTAATCTCACTGATGAGATCTAATCCCCACTGAGAGAAAGGCCATAAATCCTGAGCGACTTGTAAGGCGTGGCTAGGGAGATGAAGCAAGTTAGAGTGTTGCTAACACTTGATGCAATGCCAAACATAGTCGCTATAGTCTTGATGAAGGGTGGGCCAATAATAACCCAGGCGAAGGATGCGCTTGGCAACTGAGTTCCCACTAAAGTGTCTGCCACAAATCTCGTCGTGGACTTGTTTTATGGCTTGAGAAGCTTCAGTGGAGTTTAGACAACGAAGAAGGAGGCCGTCGAAGCCTCGCTTATAGAGAAGACCCCCTAGCATGGTATAGCGAGTTGTGTGCTTGATGAAAGCTCGCCGTGCATTGCTAGAGAGGTTGGGAGGAGTGACGGAAAGAGACAAATAGTCCACTAGTTGCTTATACCAGTCATCTTGTGGGCTAGAATTAACAGTGTTGATATGGTCGATGTGAGGGGAGATGTATGCAGGCAAGGGTACATGATGCACCATGACAAAAAGTTGAGATGACGATGATGAAGATGGGATATGCGAAGCAAGAGAATCCATGGTGTCAGCAAACTTGTTCGTAGAGCGTGGAACAGTCTGCAATAGATAATGGTCAAAAGATGCCAAAAGAAGGTTAGCACAATTTTTATACCTCTGCAAAACTTCATTTTTATAGAGATATGAACCGTTAACTTGATTGATGACGAGCTGCGAGTCACCGAAGATGTTGATAGACTTGATGTGGAGGGAAAGGGCAGTCTGAAGTCCCAAAATTAAGGCCTCGTATTCGGCCATATTATTGGTACAATCAAAGTCAAGATTGAAAGATAGAGGCATGGGTTCCCCTTCGAGTGGGATGAGGATGACCCCTGCACCCCCACCGAGTTGACATTTGGAGCTGTCAAAGAACATGGTCATTTGGTAGACGGTGTCATCGGTGGAAAGTGTGGCGATAGATTCATCAGGGAACTCACACTGTGAAGGTTAGTTGTCAGGAAGAGGGGCATCTACCAGTTGGTCAGCGATGGTTTGCCCCTTGATAGATTTCTATTGGATGAATTCGAGGTCAAACTCAGTGAGCAGCATGAGCCACCGAGCCATACGTTGATTCTGATATGGCTTGGAGTGCATATACTTGAGAGGGTCGGTGTGAGTGATGACAAAGGTTTTGTGGTTGAGAAGATAGTGGCGGAGCTTGGTAGCAGAAAAGACTAATGCCAAACAGAGTTTCTTGGTATGAGTATACCGAGTTTCATAGTCGACTAGTGTTCGGCTGATGTAGTAAACCGCTTGCTCATGATGATGCTCATCTCAGTGCACGATCATGGCACCTAACGAATGGTTGGTGGCAGAGATATAAAGGTAGAAGGGTTGGTCGTCTTTAGGTGGAATGAGGACTGGTGGAGAGACCAGATAGCTTTTGAGGGCTTCAAAAGCCTCTTGATAGTCCTCATCCCATTTAAAGGAGACGTCCTTCTTAAGGAGATGATGAAAAGGTTGGCAGCGGTCTGAAAGCTACGAGATGAAACAGCGGATGGATTAGAGCTTCCCTTGTAGATTGTGAAGCTGCTTGAGATTGGTCGGGGGTGGCATTTCGAGGATAGCGTGGATCTTGGCAAGATCTATCTCAATGCCACGGAAGGAAACGATGAAGTCGAGAAGCCTACCTGAGAGGACCCCAAAGACACATTTCTTGGGGTTAAGGCGAACATTGTATTGAAGAAGGCGAGAGAAGATGATTTTGAGAATGGTCAAGTGGTCACGGCGAAGCTTGGACTTGCCGAGAAGGTCGTCCACATAGTCCTCCATGATTTTGTGGAGGAGATCGTGGAAAATGTAGGTCATGGCGCGCTGATATGTGGCACCAGCATTTTTTAAGCCGAAAGGCATGACTCGATAGCAGAAAGTCCCCCATGGGGTGATAAAGGTAGTCTTGTGCTGATCTTCTGGTGCGATCAGGATTTGATTGTATCCTGAAAAATTGTCCATGAGAGATAGCATCTCATGGCCGGCCGTGAGATCAACAAGCTGGTCAATGTTAGGAAGAGGAAAGTCATCTTTGGGACAGGCTAGGTTAAGGTCATGATAGTCCATGTAGATCCGAATCCCCCCAGTTGCTTTAGTAACTAGGACGATGTTAGAGACCCACTGCAGATAATCGATGGGCTGGATGAAGGAGACAGAAAGAAGGCGCTGAAGCTCCTCTTTGACAAGGAGCGCAACGCGAGGATGCATCTTTCAAAGCTTTTGCCTAACAGGCTTAGCCTCTGGTTTGGTGACAATGTTATGGGTAGCAATGGTGGGGTCGATGCCAGGCATGTCGCTGTAAGTCCAGGCAAAGGCCTTGCTATGGTCGAAAAGGAACTGGGTATAGTCAAGCTGCTCCTGAGCGTCTAAAGATTGGCCAATATTTAAGACGTGAAGAACATCGGAAGAAGGGAGGTTGATGTCAATGGTTGATTCATTTAACATAACCTGGGTCTCGAAAGGGAGGGAACGCTGGATGAAAGAGTCATCGGCACTCATGTAGGAAAGGATGGCATCATCGTCAACACAGTGGACAGTGTGAATGGTTGCCGACTCATCCTCTATCATGTTAGGAAAGATGAGAGGGAGAGATCTGGACACCCCATTGAGCTGATAGGTCAGGGGTTCTAGGCGGATGGTGTTTATGAAAAAAAAACTAGGAGGGATGGAAACCACCTACTCCGTAGGTGACGAAGGAGAAATGGGTGAGTTTGGAGGAGATTGGTCAATTGTTGGCTCGGGACAAAGGTCGGAAGGAGCCTGAGTGGGGTCATGATATCCCAGGCCATACCATTTCTTGGCATCGTCATCATTGAGTGGCTCGATGGGATGATGGGAGCCCTGCTCATAACGTCCAAAACCAAAACCCTTCCATGCACACCTGTAAAGGTAAGTGTGTGCGAAGGCGGGGTTGCCAAGAAATGAGAAATTTGATGTGAAAGGTTGGGGTGAAGAGAGGGAATTGTCATTGGTAGGAGCTTGATTGAGCCCCCCATAGACAAAGTTGGTTCAGAGGTGAGGAGGACCATAAGGCATGACCATCCCAATCCGATGGTCATAATTGGGACTGAGATGAAGGCATCCATACTCTTACGGAGTTTGGAACATGTCTAGGGTCAACAAGCGATATTCCCCAAGTGATAGTCATTGGAAGATGTCTTCCATGGGGTCTTTGGTCGGTGCTTGAAGAGGAGGGGTGAGGGCAACTGCCAATTGCAAACTGGTTGAAGCTTCCACAGATGGAGGAAGTGTCAGAGTTGACGGCTTGATGGGAATGAGGACATCATTGGGACGGTAAGTTGTGTTGCAAGTCTTGAAGGGTGAAGGGTCAGCGGGAATGGTGTGGACTTGCTCGTCATGCTCAAACTTCACACAATGGTGCAGGGTAGAGGGGACACAGGCCATGGCACGGATCCAAAGTCGACCCAGTAGAATATTGTATTGAAACTCTCCTTTGATGATATAGAAGAGCTCTGGGACTATGCGTGGACCAACGCGAATGTGAAGGATGACTGTGCCAATGGTCATGGTGGTGGTGTCATTGAAAGAGCATAAGATTGCGTCAGTTTTGGAGACGCAATTCTTGGGAAGAGCCAACTAACCAAAGGCATGGGTAGAGATTATGTTGATGCTAGTGCCACTGTCGATCATAACGCATTTAATGCGTGTCCGATCAACATAGGTAGTGATGAAGAGGGCGGCGTCCTGATCTTCCGTGTTAGATGTGGGAATCTCAGAATCACTGAATGTGATGGAGGCGATAGGAGATAAAGAATGGACGAGAGCAGTGAGTGGTTGGGGGTCCTCGGGTTAGACCTCCGCTGCCTGCAAGGCTTGGATGAGGGCTTGATGGTGCTGAGGCAAGGTTTGGATAAGGTCATAAAGAGACATCTTTACAGGCGTCTGGTGAAGCTATTTCAGCATGGAGTCATGAATTGGCCCAGAAGAAGAAGACGAAGAAGGCTGGGACGCGCCAAGGATAGAAATTTTAGGCTTGGGCGCAAGAGGTGGCTTGACGAAGGGATAGGTCCAAGGAATGGCAGCTTTTTCTTTCACCTTGTCCTTTTATGACCTAGTGGTTATACAGATAGCTTTGATTTCGAAAATAGGAGGTGAAGAAGGGGTCATGCCTTGCTGGTGAGATGTTGACGTGTTTGAAGAGGTTAGATGAGAGTGAGCCAGGGTCTGGTCAAGAGTGTCCTCAAGGAGAAGAGTGTCCTTCTCCATATAGCGGTGGATGACGGCCTTGAGGGCACAGCAAGTCTCGGTATCATGTCCTGGTGTACGATGATATAAGCAAATTTTCATGTCGTCGAACCAGGAGGGCTTAGACCCGAGAGGTTGGAAAGGCTTGATGGGTGGAAGGGTTATGTTGGAAGTCTGTAAAAGTTGGCGCAATATCAATGAGTATGAGCCCACTAAAGGGTCTATGCTAGTTGATATGCGTGCGGCTGGTGACTTTTGCTTAGGCAAAGTTGGAAGAGGTTTTCGTACCACCTTATGGGTTGATGGTGCGGTGACAGGCAAAGACGACACTTTCTTGGTGATTGGTACCACCTTTTTGGGAGAGGGACGGCTGGAGGTAGGCAGAGGAAGCAAAGGAGGCAACGAGTTTTGATTGGAGGCCAGAGTGGGAATGATTCTAGCCAGGGTCGAAGGATGGGGGCCCAAAATGGATGGCAATGGTGACGGGGAAGGAGGCGTTTGCTTCGGCGGTCTGGCAGTCTTCTTTGACTTGGTTGGAAGACTACTACTGGTCAAGGTCTGGTCTAGGTCCACCTTCACTTGTGGGTGAGTGAGGGTGGAGATAGGATGAACGCCAAGTGACTTGATAGGATTAGATGAGAGAGATGCAGGTTTCGGTTTTGACGGGTTTGGTTGAGGTTTGAGAGTCTGGTCTTTGTCAAGAGTCTGAAGAGATTCTGCCTTGGGAAGATTAGCAGCATGTGATGAGAGGGCATGGGTATGTTGAAGGGCTTTAAGACGCTCCCACAACACCTGAGGCGTCACTTTCCTTGGAGGGAGAAGTTTGATTTTCTCCACTAACCGAGAAAATGGCTGAGAAGAAGATGTTGATGGTTGCGGGGTTGAAGATGAGATGGGTGTAGCAGTCTTAGAGGCATGGTATGGTGAAGACAAGGCAGATTTAGATGGAGACGAAGGGGAGACAGGTTCTTCCCTGGGTGGAGAAGAATTTGAAAAGTGAGGCTCTTCAAGCGGGTAAAGGGCAGGGATGATAGTGCCCTCCACTTGCGGTTGAGGAGTAGGAAGGGTCGGGTCCTCCATAGGCAGCAAAAAGGAGGATGGTGAGACCAGTGGTGTTGGTAAAGCTGAGGCGTCCTCCAAGATGAGTGAGGTTGATGGAGAACTAGCCAGGGAAAGAAGTTCATCCACATGTGATGGACTGATTGATGGACTAACCTCTTGAGGTTGATTGGGGACGAAAGGCGAGACCGTATTGACTGTTCGAATGTTGTGTTCATGATTGTCATCAATTAAAGTTCGGACATTGTTTTGGGTTAGCGGATGATTAGGGAATGGCTGTTTGAAGATGTCAATGGCCTGATTAGGGGGTGCATTGGGATTATCTAAGATGAGGTCCCCCTTTTCAAGCATGTCTTAGATTATGTTCTTAAAAGTTTTGCAGTTTTCCGTGTCATGTCCCTTAACACGGTGGAAGCTGTAGAAGTCTTGTTCCCTATACCACGCAGGGATGGCGTGTGAGGGATCAAATTGTGGAGGAGGTCGGGCTTGAGGGAGATTGAGGACCCCCTGCTTAACAAGCTTTTCCAGCACAGACGCGTATGATTCTCCAAGAGGAGTATACCATCATTGTACGTATCTCTAATGGAATTGGCGAGTGGCACTCTGAGATGTAGATGGCTTAGGCTGATTGGTTGAAGAAGATGAAGGTCTAACAACCATAGCATTAGCTGAAGCCTTGGATTTAGAATTGGATGATGATGGCTTAGCAGAAGAAGAGTCATTGGTCTTAGAGCTGGGATTCTTGCTCTGCAACTTGACTTTATTCTCCTCGATGGCACGCAACTCAAGTTTGTGGGCCATCGTGAAGGCTTCGTCGAAGGTGCGGAAAGTTTAAACCCTTAGGGTGGAAGAAATATGTCTGGCATAGGCTTGGGAGAAGAGTTCAATAAGCTCAGCCTGGGGTAAGGAAAAGGAGAGTTGATTGATGAGGCCTATCTATCGAGCAATGAAGTCGGCTATGGACTCGTCCTCGAATTGCCGAATATAATAGAGGTTCGTGATCAAGACCTTCTTGGTGATGTTGATGGAGAAGTGATCGAGGAAGAGCTGGGCCAATTGTGTGAATGAGAAGAGGGAATGGCTGGAAAGGGAGCTGTACCAGTCAAGCGCAGCACCTGAGAGAGACATAGGAAACGTGCGTAAGAGCAATGCATCGTCATGGGCAATGAGGTAACAGGCATGTCTGAATGCCCACAAGTGTTGCTGTGGGTCTTCCTTGCTTTGAAAGTGAGAAAATTTTGGAAGCTCCCACTGGCTAGGATATGCCCTGATTGGGACAGAAGGATGAATGGGCTCATTGCAGATTTGCTCGTATGAGAGAGCGTTGCATGAGCCGAAAACGGAGGTCTCTAGACTGGTCATCTTGTCCATCAACATTTTGATGATATCTGCTGACGGATTGATGGGTGGCACGCCCCCTAAGTTGTAGGGCGCTTGGAAGAGGCTAGGGGAGGCATACGACGTAGTTGGTTGTCCCTGTAAAGGTGCAACATAGGGATAACTAGTCGTAGGGATAGAAGAAGAGGCTAAAGGTGGTTGGGTAGGAGGCATAACTAGGCCCGATGTTGCCACGAGGGGTTGGATTATGGTAACAGGGGCCAGGGGATAGGAAGCCACCCTGGTGTTGATAGGGGTCAGGGTAGGCAGAATAAAGACGATAAGGTTTTGAAAAGGAGTGGATAGCGGTTGAGTGGGTTGAGGTTGATAGGGGGCCGAAACCTCGGTGGAAGTGGGCCCAAAGATAGAGGGAGAGGCCACACCTAGAGGATTGGTCAAAGTCTGGTCAGGGGTCGAAGCGATGGCTTGAGTGTCCAAGGGTTGAACTACGGATGCCGTCGATACAGCCGTAGTCACGGCAAGAGAGGTTGGCATTCTGTAGATTGGATTTCCCAAGGAGTCTCGCATTCGGCTATGCGTGAGATAGTGTTGCAAGGCCTTAACGTTGAGGTCCAAGAATCATTCAAAATCTTGGTCCCCTTCTTGGATAATAGGAGTCTGCGGCGGGGTTAGACGAATAGGAGTTCTTTCGGTCTCCGAGTTGAACTCCATTGTAGGCTTGGTCACGGATGGGGTAGACAGAAGTGGTTGACGGCTAGCGTGGTTGACAAAAGCCTTGGCTTGGCTACGAGTCAAAACCATGCAAGGCAAAGAGGGTTCAGGTTTTAGAAACTGTGTTTTTCTATTTCAGAAAACCAGGATGGAGTTTTTGACAGAGAAGGGATGGGTTTTAGGCTGTTGGTTTTGAAAAAAAAAAAAAGGACAGTGACAGAGACCGACGTCGGTTGAGAAACTGATGTCGGTAAGAAATATGGCCGACGTCAGTCAGATAACCGATGCCAGTAAGAGAGGAAAGCTGACATCGGTGGCAGAACCGATGCCGGTGATTGTGTTTTCCAGAGAACCAAAAGATTTTAAGATTCTTGGAAAAACAATGAAGAAAGCGTCCTCACTCACTCAAACAAACACATGAGAAGAATTGAGAGAGACAGACAAGCCTAAGTGATAAATCCTAGGAATTAACCATAGAATCTTGTGGCTTATGCCTTAGATGAATGTTTGGGGAGATTGGCTGTAAGAAGGGTCCTAGAAGAGGCAATCTAGAGCTGGTTTTGGGTCTTGTTTTAGGTGCTCAAAAATCTGTGTTAGGTCTGGTATGTGGCCTGGTGCTAAGGAGCAAGCTCCCCTCACTTCACGATTCCAGTGGTTAGCTAGTCTCGCTTAGCCAAGATATACCTCGCCTAGAGTTTATCCTCTGCCAGAGAATGGAGTGGGCTTCCCCCTTGGTGATGAAATCCAAGTAGGGTCACCGGGATGGGTAAGGTATCCGTTGGGGGATGAAATCCCTGTCGGGCCTTATCTCAAGTAAGTTTTATGTTCGTTTTAGTGCATGTGGTTTGGTAGTGTAACATCAAGTGTCTATGATTTATTCAATATGCATTTTACTAATTACTAGGTGAAGACTAATGCAAGCACAAGCAGAAATGCAATGCAGTATGTTTTTAAGCCCAAGTCGAAAATATGAAGTTTGGATGAAGACAAGTTTGAGAAAGGGTTTGAGAGTATGATGTTTAGACTAGTCTAGAAATGCAAGGAAGAAAGATTCGTTTTAGTCCTGCTTATAGTGTCATTTGGAATAGAAGAAAGAGACAAGAAGGAAGGAGCCTAAATGCACCTAAATGAATGAAAGGAAGAGGAACCTGAGGAAGAACCTAAGGTCCCACCGGGCGTGCCAGAATGTTTCTATCGCTAATTCGCTTTCTACATTCAAAAGATGAATAAAGAAACTAAAGAAATGGACAAGGCTAGAAGTACCTGGATAAAGATTGCGCACCATAATCCAGACGTCTGTGGGCACCCCTCTTTGGCTATGGAGGAATGACACCTGTAAAGAAAAAGAAACTTGGACAAGAAAATGTTAGATGGATAGGGAGTGGGTTGCCAAGCGAAAGCTTATTCCCAGAAGTGTGAAAACTTCCTCAAG